>CM021105.1:293849093-294090733 GCA_007115665.2 Sequoiadendron giganteum | reverse complement strand
GTCCCACATGCTAAGATTGCTTGAAAGTTCATGTGTTCGACTCCAAGGTTCCTTTTATCGCGAATAGACTCAGTTGGTTGATGTGTTTTGCTGGTTATTTCAAAGGGACTTACGTAGTTGTTCGATTCTGTGAAGCAATTAGGACATGAATGATTTGGCAATATTGTTCTGGTATCTAGACTGACTCGGAAAATGCAGAATTTAAAGGGGATAGGGATAGGGATTCTACAAATCTACTTCTAAAAGGGTGGAGGACGAGGATCGACTTAAACAATCTTCAAACCAAACTTTACTTTGTCTCCTTTCGAACAACTCCGACAAAGTTGGTGCAATCTTCAAAGGATGAGAAAAGTGTTCAAACTATGACGCAACACGTTCATACCGTCAATACGACGCATACAAACATATGAACCATAATCGAAGTTAAGTGCTGATACTCCAGTTGACCACGCAAGGCGAACTTACCATCAGCGAGCCCGCTAGTGGTATGGATGAAGAAGATATGCTTGAATCACCACGCCACACTCCACAATTAACAACTACTTGCATGAAATAAAAATCTATTTTACTCTATCTACCTTGAATTGGAAAGACGAAATGGCCTTGCTAGCTACTCATAACAAAGAAGAAATCACCAAGCAATGAAACTCTTTGTATTATGAAAAGTGTTCACAACAACCCTTTTACAAAACTTTCAAAGGAAAGTTTTCTTCCCTCCTCAATCTAAAGCTAACTTCTAAGCTAAATGCTATATGCCTTCTACTCTCTAGCTCTGATTCAACTCTTGATCTAATCTCTATCTAATAATTTACAAATGAGGGGGGACGCCCCTTTTATAATAAGTCCAATTCAGTGGACGGTTCAGATCAAATTACAATGAAGGGCTCAGATCGAGCCACCTATGCCCTGATTAGGGTTTCTGCCCTAAAAACCGCCACAGAGAGGAGTGGGCAATGAATGCACAGAATATTCTCCACTCCCCTACGGGAATCATAATGAGCAATTAATGCCCACTACCATCATCAAGAAGATCCTCATCAAGCAGCGCGTTCCCACTGGTCTTCTCCCGGATAGCAAACTCGATCAACCGGGCCAATACTGCTTCAACCTCCTGTGTAGAGATCGGTGGAATATGGTTGAGCTGGAACTCCAAGACTGCTACCGTCTGTCCGTATCTGGTGTAAGATTTCCTCCATGTCACTAAGGCGTCCTGGGTATGCTGAATTATACTAGAGAGCGTGGAGACATTCTCAAAGTCATCCAGGACAAGTGACCTCGCAGCTGAGAAGAATGGAGGCAGTCTACTTTTCAAGCCATCAGCAGTTATCTCCTCTGGGACCAACTTTCTAGCAAATATGGCTTCTAATGTGTTGAGGACTCCCCCCAAGATGTTGCCCATTGCTTTCCTCACTTTAGCTGAATCTGCCCTTGCTGCGTCGTGAAATCCACGGCCTGTGACCACCGAGGAGTACCAACTGGTGAAATCATACCTATCACCTCTCTGAATTATACCTCCATCCACCAAGGTTTCTAGAGGTATATGCATCAAAGCCCCCAAACGAAGTACAGTCTTCGTTTGATAGATGCGAGTATCACCCCAGGCCCGATCTACTATATCCATGGTACAGAAATGCTTGAAGGCACATTAGATAAACATCGGCGGATCCCTCTATAAATTCCCAATCTCGATATGAACATTAACCCTTGTCCATACTCAGGTTTCCATTTTCTTCGAATCCTCTAAGGCAACAACTGACTCATTCGGAAGCTCCGATGGACGTTCTACTGCCGGGTCTGCTGGTTCACCTGGACGTGCTAGATTCTGCATATATCCTATCAAGGTTTTGTGCTCCTTCTTCAATTTCTTATACTTCCCCTCTGTGCGGAGCAACTGATCCTTCAATGCCTGATAGGAGTTATCGAACTCCTCGATAACTTGGGCTCCCGTAGGACGACCCAACTCTACTGTGGTGATCACGTAATTTTCAGGTCTCTCCTCGGTTCGATCACAATCTTCCCTTGGAATAGCCACCTGAAGCGTGCGAGAGCCTGACTCGTCAGTCGAGATCTTTGAAAACTTTTGGGCCCTTTTCTTCTCTAGTGGCGCATTGATCCTCCTGAGGAACTCCATCTCAATGGCCGGATCCGTATCATCCTCGGGTTCTCTCCTCATTCTGTCGAAAAGCCAATCAGGCACTGTCTGCTGTGGATTACAAACAACAAGGGGCTGTTCTTCCGTTGCCTCCATCTCGTGCACTTCCTCTCTTCTTGCACTGGTCTGCTCAGGCTCATCCTCCTCTATAAGCTGGGTATCTCTCGACCCTTGGGTCCCTTGTTCTGTGTTTTCTTCTTCTTCCAAAGCCGTGTCCAACATCTGCTGAAAATGGGTGTCGGCCATTGTTTCCTCTTCCTCCTCCTGTTGGCCGCCCCTGGATAAACTGACACTAGCTGATTCCCGGGCGTTGGGCTGATCTACCTCCTCAAGTCCCCGCTCTTCCTCTAATCCTGCCCTCTGATCGGCAAATAATGAAACCACTTTTAAACTCGAAGATTGAGTTTGTGAGTGCACGGGTGATGCTTGTTCTATCCTCAACGGTATCGGCTGGGTTGGCACCTCCACTTGTGCCCTCGATGTCTGAGCAATTTGTTTCCCTCTTTTTACCGATAACGGCCTTGGGTCACCCATCAAGCTGTAAGTAAGGGCGATCGACTTGCTCTTAAGTCTGCATACATGTCTGTCGACCCAAGTCCTGGTAAAAGTCATCACCGGGATAGGAAGAGTGTCCAAGTCCATGATCTCTGGCTCGGACCAATCAGGTGGTGGGACAGGAGTATCCCTAACTGAACCATAGTCGGGTTGCATGACGTTGACATCCTCCTCCACCTGGTCGGGAACTGGAATAATCTCACATTCTCTAATCAACTTGAGAGGAAGTCTGGAAAACATCCTTCTTCTTATCTCAGCCTCATCCACCGCATTTGCCCAGAAGTCCTCCAGATGAGCTCTGTGCCGGTATTCAACGTTCTGTACCATCCGGATGTTCCCGTAAGGATCGAAATCCTGCCTGCCTGTGTGATATGACAAATGATAAGATTGCAGCTCGTCCTCTGCCTCTCGGGCTGCCTGCAAAGAGGGACACACCTCAATGGAATTTCCCATGGTGATAGGGAAATCAAGTCCACCCTTCTTTTCCTTTTTTGAATCTTATCGTAGGCAATCAATTGCCTAGATACCTCAAGCATTACTATGTGATCAGTGGGGTATCGTGGTAACCGATACGGATACGAAGTGAACCCTTGCAGCCTAATATATGTGAATTTCGGGAATTGGATGAGCCAATACCCATATTCCTCAATCAGTGTCTGTGCTTCTTTAGATATTCTCTGCTGCGTTCTCTGCTGAAGTGTCCTCGCAATGTGCATTGTGAATGCATCATTTGCCCGCTTATAGTTGGCAATGTTAGCTAAATGTAGCTGTGTGCAGGCTTCATGAATTTTGAATTGACCAGGGGCACAGCCGATTGGCTCTTTGTACGAAATCCCTCTGTACTTAGTCATTCTGGCCAACATGTAAATTACATATGAGCTCATGTAGAAAGTCTTCATCACCCTCAGGCTCCTGAATTGCTCATCGATGTGGTTGCTAATCATCCTAGCCCAATCAACACACTCCTTTCCCTCCAAGATGATCTCGATGAAGTAGAACATCCAAGGCTCGAAAATGTAAGCCTGTGCACTCCCATTCACCCGACTCAACATCATTATCAAATCACAGTATTCTTGTTTCACGTCCTCGGCAATTATCTGCTTTGGGAGCTTAGTGATGGGTGGCCTCGGCTTCTGCATCCAAACTCTGTTGATGACTGCAGTGACTCTTTCGAAAGAGGAAGAGTACATCTTGTCTGCCCTTCTGTTTGTTCTGTATAACATCTCCTCAGCAGTTGGAATCCCAAATGCCTCTCCGATGGCATCCGGCGTGAAGTTGGCGAGCAGTTTACCATCCGGAGAGACAATCGTCCTACGTTCTGGCTTGTAGTGATTGGCGCACTCCATAATTAGCTCCGGACACCGAATTGTTGGCGGAAAACCAGCAGCTACGTAGATTCCACTCTTCATTATATTATGTGCCGTGACTGATGGTTGATGGCCCCCTAGCCCGAACATCTTCGATTTGAGTGCATTTAGATTAAATGAACCAAGGTTGGTGTCATTTAATCCTGCCAACTTTGAAACTATTGCTGACTTTGGGAGAAATGGCTTAGCGAGCCTTTTAATCATTGCCTGCCGGGATGAGCCAGCCTTGCCTGCTTCAGTGTTTGCAGCTCTGCCTGCGGCTCTGCTTGTTCCTGCAACATCCTTTGCGCCAGCCATCTGTAAAAATAAAATAGAAGAATAAGCTAGACTGCAGATTTTTAATAAAATAAAACAATTCCCGAGATGGCTGCGAATACGGAGTTAGCTTTGAAAATAAAATTCCTCAGCATAAATTTCTAACTCCAAACCTCAAACTATATAAAAATCTCTGAGTTTAGAGACAACTCTCAGCAACTGCACTTCTGACTGGTGAAGAAAAAACGCAGCAAGCTAATAACTTTCAGCAATGTAGCTAATTTCTCCAGCACAAATAGTTCGAACCTTGACTTCACTTTGTCAACTTCAGCAGTTAGAGGAATAAAGAGTTGCCAGCAATATGAAATTTCAACTTCCTCAACCTCTCAACGTTTAAACTTCGCAGCAACTCCACTTTCAGCTCTTTGAGAATTAAATTCTCCAGCAACTCCGGAAAATAACTTCAACCTTCAACTTCGAAGTTGCAGCAACACACTTTCAGCTTTTCGAAAGAAAGAGTCTCGGCAAATGAAATTTTCTCCAGCACTTCGTACTTTCAGCAACTCAACACTCCGAAATAAAATAAACTCTCACAGAATTTCTCTCCTCAACCACTTGGAAAATATTTCAATCTCTCCAGAACTTCTTCAGCAACTTCAACTTCGAAATAATGTGAGGAGAAATGAGAGAAGAGATTGTTTAAATAACTTTTCTCGGAGAATCCTGCTAAGTAGTGCTGGGGCTATTTTTAGCACCTTCATCAATTTTCCACTCTCTTCGTTCGGAATCTTCTAATTCAAGCGCAGTAGTGGGCTAGTCGTCAGCCGGTCATTATGGCAGTTGCTATTAATAATGATTCCTTCTTCTTCAAATTTCGAATTTTCCTCTTAGTCTGCCAGTTAACTCTTGGCGATTTAAACAACTCGCGAGAAAAACAATCACTTGAATTCCATTTTAAAATCTCGCAGTGTTTAAATAAATTCAACTCGAAAAAATTCGTGGGAGTTGTAAATATATTTCCAACTTTTAAAATGTCTGTCATTTAAATCCTCGATTTCATAAAATTTGCCTTAGACATTTTAAATTCTCTCATTAAAATGTTCAACTCCGAGTGATTAAAAAATTATCTGCGTGCTCGAAATAATTCGTCCTTTGAGATTTAACTTCCGTCAGGAAAATAATCTAGGCAAAACGAATTTCCTCTGAAAATATTGAAATTTCCCTTAGGAAATTAATTTTAAAATTTCCCAACCCATGGGTGCCTTTTAAACGGGTTCATTTGATTTTCACTTGACCCATGGAAAATATTCATCGATATCAAATCTTCCCCTTGAAAAAAATTCGTTAACTTTCAACTGCCTTTGGAGAATTTTAAAACTCATCAAATCATCCTTCCATGCCAAGAGCGTATTTTTCCCTAGTGAAATGTTATCTCACTTAGAAAAATTTTCTAACATTTTTTTTTTCTACCATAGGCGTATATTTTTGATGAAATATTTATTTCATTTAAAAAAAATTCCTCACTTTACACCTCTGGCGCACTTGACCCCTTGGCATTTATTTTTTTGCGACTTAGAAATTTTCTCCTGTCATCTCACATCTTGGGCGTATTTCTCTCAGTGATGTTTTATTTTGCTAGCTTTTACCCTTGCCACGCCTTAGAAACATTTTCAATCAAGGGCGTATTTAGCATGAGCCACTTTCATTCTCCACACTTAGAAAAATTTTAAAAAAAAATCTCCACTTCAACTTGGGCGCATATTCATGTGTCTACTTCTACTCCTCGTGCCTTAGCATCTTATTGCCTCCTGGGCGTATTTTACTCATGCAAGCTTTGATTTCTCACTTAGAAAATTCTCAAACACTTAGAATATCCTTTCAAGGTGAGGGCGCATTTGCTAGGTTCCACTTTTATTTCGTTGCCTTAGGAAATTTTCTCCAGCAACCTTGGGCGCATATGGGGTCTTGAGCTTTCATTTTCTTGACTTAGAAATTTCTCCAAGTCCTAGCCACTTTATCTTGCCTTGGGCGCATTTTGACCTCTCTACTTTCATTTTATGCCTTAGAAGAATTTCGGCCATCTCCTTTTCATCATGGGCGCAAATGCTAGGCCAAGCTTCCATTTTCTCTTGAGGGCGCATTTCACCCTTGATACTTTCGTTTGTGTGCCTTAGAATATTTCATCAAGCTCACTTTACACCTTGGTGAGGGCGCATTTACATGAGTCTACTTTCGTTTTTTTTGCCATGGGCGCATTTCAAGTGCCATGCCTTCACTTTACACCATGGGCGCATTTCAAGTGCCATGCCTTCACTTTACACCATGGGCGCATTTCAAGTGCCATGCTTTGATTTCCAATGCCTTAGAACAATTTGAAGGCACTTCCAAGGTGGGCGCATTTACATGGGTCTGCTTTGATTTTCATGCCTTAGACGTTTTCAGAGAGTCATCAAGGTGGGCGCATTTACATGGGTCTGCTTTGATTTTATGACTTAGAAACTTTTTAGTCTTCAATCCTTGAGGTGAGGGCGCAAATCACTAGGTGAGCTTTTAATTTTGATGCCTTAGGCGTTTTTACCAAGCATCATTTTCTCCAAGGTGAGGGCGCATTCTCATGGGTGTGCTTTTGTTTTTGCCTTAGAAAATTTTCAAGGCTTCCATCAAGGTGGGCGCATTTTCATGGGTGTGCTTTCGTTTTCCCACACTTAGAATATTTTCCATGCCTCTACCTGCCTTTGTTTACACATTCTATTTTTAGCAAATCCCTTGATTTTCAACCCCTAAGGCTCCGTTTTGCCTGAAAATTTCATCAGATGATATTCTCTGCTTGGTGAACCTGTTCCGCCAGTCCTCTGCCCTGACCTGCTATTTATAGCCACCTGCTATTTATAGTAAGTTCTGACTTTCTGACTTTAGTAGCTCCGTTTTGCCTGAAAGTTGCAACAGCTTGATCTTGATAGCTTGAGGGTCACTCTGATGCCAACCTCGGGTGCAGACCTGCTATTTATACCCGTGCCCTGACTTACTAAAAATAGTAAGTTCTCCGACTTTGCTCAAATTTTGCCAGCAGGTACCTTGAAGTGTGCTGACATGGGTGGGGTACTTCGTTTCGGCTATTTTTGGATTTACCCCCTATAAAAGTGGAAACCCTAATTTGACTTGCATGTATCCCGAACGGTCTCCGTTTGACTTCGTTCCTTCTGCATGTCGTTCTGCTTGCTGAACTGGAGTGTTGGGCGGCTGCCAGAGTGTACCTGCTAAAAATAGAAACTGTCTGAAAAGTGACTCATCCACTGCCGGATGGTTTTGCATGTCATATTGCCCGCGGGATCTCAAAAAACCCAGAAAAACCCAGAAAACTGGTCTGCATGCATGCACTGGCTAAAAATAGTAAGTCCTTAAACTTTGATCTTCTCCGCTTGCATGTCACACCGTTGCGAAGCTCTCGAAAAACCCATAAAGAAAAACCCGACATGCGTTGAAAAACACTGCATGCGAACCCTAAAAATAGCCTCCGAAGGCTGAACTCTGAAAGTGGTCGTCTCGGTTTGCATGTTACATCACTGCGAAGGTTTTGGAAAACCCAGAAGGATTCTCCAGACATGCATCTGAAAAGCTCATGTGGAAACCCTGAAAATGGCTCTTGAAGCCTGAACTGCCAAAAATAGCAAGTCGTCTGATCTGGCTCAAAATTTACGTGTAGGCAGCTTGATGTTACCCGGATGCAGTGGAACTGACAGAATTCCAAAATCTCAATAAAATAGTCCCAAATTGAATACTTACTAAAAATAGTAAGTTGCCGGAATACAGTGAAAATTTAGGGGGACTCTGCTGGAAGTCTTCTGACTGCTGCACTAAGCTTAGATTTCAATTTTATGACTCGGTTTGACCTTAAATAAGCCTGAAGGATGAAAACCCTAATTACACAGACTTAACCAATATTTTAACCTGGGTCAAACGACGAGACATCCCCGGAAGGACCAGAGACCAGAGAGAGAGCGAACCAAAGCCAAAAGACCAGAATGGAGCAAAAATTTAGGGGGTCCCCATCTTGATGGGGTGATGTGTGAAAAAGGTCACAACAAGTACCAGATCAGATTGAGAAAGACATAAACGTTGTACAGGTTGACTACGAGACAGTAAGAGATACGCCTCTGCCACTCCCGGATTGGTTTGAGCCAGAGATCACTGACTTGGATACACTTTGTATCCCAGTCTTGACATTTACACGGAGTTAGGTAGAGAGGCATGTCAGCCAACTCAAGGGAAGGTCAATTCCCCTCACATACAATTTGATGGGAGACAGCAGATTACTGGCAACTAATCAGAGGAGACGGAGTAATCCAACTCCAGAGCCTAGAGGAAAGGAGCCAGTTCGACCCGAGCCTGTGGTAGTTGAGGAGTCCATGCATACGCCATCTCGGACACATTCACCAAGCTTACAGGAGGTGTCGCTGTTTGTTGATCAGAGGGAGAGATTGGATGTAGAGTAGACGGTGCGAGTAGAGAATCAGTGGGTCAGAGCATCAACATGCCCCAAGAAGATCATCAGCAGGAAAATCAGCAAGAGACAGATGAGGGGACGGCTACTGATACTCAATTTCAGCAGGAAATTGAGGCGGCTCTCGAGGGTGATGCTACTTTGGATCAGGATGCCCAGAGTTCGGGAGACACTGAGCCTATTGATGACGGTGAGCCTCGTCAGAACGATGGCAGAGGAGAAGTTCACGAGGTAGAGGCTGAGGTAGAACAGCCTTTTATTATATCTGACACGCGGTAGGAGGTGCCAGAATGGCTAAGGGATAGGATGAGGCGTGATCCTATAGATGAGACCGATCCCGCAGCTGAGATGGAGGAATTATTACAGAGGATCAGTGCACCTCTAGCAAAGAAAAAGGCTAGGAAGTTCTCCAAAATATCCACAGATGAGGATGGATCCCGAACCTTGCATATGGCAGTTCCTCGGGTAGAATGTGATAGGGACGAGGCCGTTCCTGAGAACTATGTTGTGACAACCATGGAACTAGGCCGCCCTATTGGAGCACAAGTAGTAGAGGAGTGCGATAATTCCTATCGGGCACTCAAGGATAGATTGTCCCATGTTGAGGGCAAATACAAAAGGTTGAAGGTAGAGCACAAGACACTGATTGGTTACGTGCAACACTTGTCCCGTCCTTGCGGGCAAGAAAATCCAACAATTGAACTTCCAGCTGAGTTTTCCAGGGAGTCAATCAGTGGGTTAGAAGATTTAAAGAGAATGGTATAGCAGGCAGACAAGTGGGTTGCCAGTGTGCGTACAGAAACAAGAAAGTTCATGGAAGATCTTGCACATGCCTATGGGCAAGCTTCCGATATTATGGCTAGAGTGGAAGCAGTTAACCATGCTTGGGGTGAGGCTTGCATCTATGAGACGAGAGTTGTTCTCCGTTTAGGGGCTTTGATGAGCATACCTCAACACACTTTGGTTGAGGGAAGTCTTATCCAGCAGGGAGATAGATACGACTTCGCCAGATGGTATTCTTCAGTAGTCACAGGCCGGGGATTCTATGATGCATCACAGGCAGATTCTGTCAGGGTCAGAAAGGCCATGACGAACATCTTAGATGGAATCCTCAACACATTGGAGGCAATCTTTGCCAGGAGGTTGACTTCTGAAGAGGTAACTGTAGATGGATTGAAAGACAGATTGACGCCATTCTTCTCTGAGGTGAAAACCTTCACACGGGATGATTTCGAGAACACGGCCACGTTCTCCAGTATCATACAGAACACCCAAGACGCCCTTGTTTCCTAGAAGAAATCATGTGCCCGGCATGGGCAAACAGTTGCAGTTTTAGAGTTTCAGCTAGACCACATTCCTCCCATTTCGGATCAGGAAATTGAGGCAATATTGTCCAGATTCATCAGATTTGCAGCCAGCGAGAAGGAGAAGGGAAACGCCCTTCTGGACAATGACCTTCTGGAAGGAGACGACGTGAATTGATCGCAGAGTATGGTGCATTGATGAGGAGTGGAGGGCGCATTCATTGCCCCACTCCTCTCGGTGGCGGTTTTTAGGGCAAAAGCCCTAATTAGGGCATGGGTGGCTCAATCTAAGCCCTTTATTGTAGTCAGATCTGAACCGTCCACTAATTGGACTCATTATAAAAGGCGCATCCCCCCTCATTTGTAAACAGTTAGAATTAGAATCAGAGATAGATCAGAGCTAGACAGAGATAGAGATTGATAGAAGTTAAAGTAGAGCTAGGAGTTAGCTTAGTTGGAAAGGAAAGAAAGACTTTCCCTTTGAAAGTTTTTGCAAAAGATTGTTGTGTAAGACTCTCATGATATAAAGATTTCATTGATTGGTGACTTCATTTTGTGTTATGGGCAGTTGACGAGATCTTTTCGTCTTTCCAATTCGAATAAAGTAAAGTAGATTTGTTTTCATGCAAGGAGAGTTAATTGTGGAATGTGACATTAGTTTGGGCATATCTTCCCATATCCATACCACTGGCGGACTTGCTGACGGTAAGTCTGCTCCTACGTGGTCAACTGGAATCTCAACACTTAACTTCGATTGTGTTTAGTGTGCCCACTTGCTTCGTTGTGAACGGGTGCGCATGGTGAATCTCAATCTGAACATCTCATCCATCCTTTGAAGATTGCACCAGCTTTGTCAGAGTTGTCCGAAGGAGAGACGAAACGAAGTTTGGTTTGAAGACTGTCAAAGCTAATCCTTGCATTCCACTTGTAGAAATAGATTGTAGAATTCCTTTCCCTACGTCCTTTAAATTCAGCATTTCCCGATCCATTCAAATACCAGAGCATCATAGTCAAAATCCTTCATTTGCTTGAGCATATAAAGTTGAACAATTACGTAAGTCCCCTTGGAATACCCAGCATATTCACATCAACCAACTGAGTCTATTCGCATTAAAGGAACCTTGGAGTTGAACGCATGAACTTTCACGCAATCTTAGCATGCGGAATACTTTGATCAAGAGAGAATAGAGTGGCCGTTGGACATTTTATTCTGTGCTGGCGTTGTCATAAAACACACGTCAACACTTACATTTTGTCCAATGTAAAATACATTTATTTATTCCTTAATATACTTCATACGATTTTAATCAAAAGACTATAAAATTCATTTATTTTCCAAGATCTTATTTATTTAAAATATAAATAAATTGCTATATATTTATATCATGTATTATATTAAATATATTTTATTATAGTTTTATTTACCATAATAAATATATTTATATATATATATATATATTTAAATGTTTTAATATTTAAATATAACTATATATATCTATATATTTATTCCTGGTAAGACTATAATAAAATATATATTTATATAATAATAAATATATATATATAAACATTCATATATTTACACATAAATATACATATACATATTTGCATTAAAACATTCAAATACGTGGATTGCGAGCCAGTCAGCATACTCTCAATACACCTGTTTGTGCAAACATGTATATATACGTTTAATTATAAATTTAAGGCATCATAATAATGTTATAACAACATCATAGATAGTGCGTATACGTTTATAGATGTGTTAGTCATGTGTATGTATCAGTTTGTATGCCATGTCGACACATGCGTATGGCATAGTAATTGCCCATCATACGTCTGTATCGCCATGTCATACTTATCGATGCATACATAAGAACGATACATGTATACACATATACATCCTGCCTATGTTCACATACTAATCCATGTTTCACATCAAAGGTCACAAAACAGTAAGTCAGTTAACAAGTAGCAACACTCACAAAGCACAAAGAAGTAATCCAAAACTCCTAAGCCTAAGGATGACTTATCAAGATAACTCTATCTGACTCAGTTCCTCTACACCTTAGTGAAGTGTGTGTATGCTCAACTGATTAACTTTACCGGTTATCCGACCAAGCCCCTCTCCCGAGTGATGTCTCCCCTTCGCCTGGAGGAATAGTTCCTGTTCCTGCATCCATTGGCACAAAACCACGACAGTTACTTGTTCACAACATTTGCAGTATATAAATCAATTATAAAAAACAAGACTAATTATTCTCTTTCATGCATTGCTTCATCCAAGAATAACATCAATCAAGAACATAGAATGAGTCAATCATATCATGTAAAAAGATTCTCAAATTGATAACAAGGTTCAACACATTTTATTCATCCAAATCCTTCCTTACAAACAAAATGCTCTAAGTATTGCTAAAATAGTAACTATACAATTTCGGGGTGTAACAGGTTTGACGATTTTCATGACAGACTCTTCCTCAATCTTCATGTGCTCTTCATTTACAGCTTCAATAGGTGACCCTTGTTCAATCTCACAGTCATCTTGAAGTGTCATGTGTTCTTCACTTGTAGCTCCTTTTTCTTTAGGATTTAGAGTCCAATCTTCAATGCATGTTGACTGATTTTTGTCTTCCTCATGCTTACTTGTTGGTTGCAGGTCACAAACAAGTACTTCTTTCTCTGACCTTTCTTCAATGGTAACTTCTGATTTTTCTTACATTGTTCTTCTAATTTGCTTCACCAAGCCCATTTTTCTAGGTCTCAATATTACAACACCCAAGAAAGAGTCAAAAGAAACCATGTTTCTAAATTCGTCAGGCATGCTTTGATACTCTTCTAAGAGTTGGGTAGCCTCTCGTTCATAACTCCTCTTGATATGATTTTCAACTCTACTGAAATCCATTGTCATAACCCTGAATTTTATTGTCTTCCAACAGGCTGGCAAGAACTTTGGCTCTGATACCATTGTAATAACCCACCCTTAAATTTTTTTTTTAAAAATTCACAACCCGCTAGCATTAGCCAAAATGCAATGATAAACAACTAAATAAGCAACCCTCCACTTTTTGATCACCCAAATTCCAATGTGGGCAAGGTGAGAGCATATGGTGAGAAGGGGATCTTGCATTAACTGGAAGTCAAGCTAATTGAAAGTAAACACCTTCCACTTTCTGGTCACCCAGATCTTGATGTGGGCAAGGTGAGAGCATACGGTGGTAAGGCTTTCAATACATGCTTTTAAACAAACCACTTCTCTAATGGGGTGAGTATGTAAATCAAGTGCATGAAATGAACCATCCATTTGTTCAACAGGAATTACAACAAAGCAAAGCACTTGGCGGCAAACCGAACAATCAAGAGAGATCCTCCGCTTATTCAACGGGTATAACATAAAAGTAAAGGAAGCTCAATCACTTATTTAGTGAGAGCGTCACTTATTCAGTGGGGTAAGAAATGACATGAAAATATGGAAGCTCAACTGCTTATTCAGCAAGAGCACCACTTATTCAATGGGGTAAGTAGCAAAATAAGTACAAGAGCAACTCAACAATGGTACTACCAAAGGCGTTACAATGAGCTCAACATTAAATGTTCCAGAATAACACAAGCCATTGTTATACTATGAAAGAAATGAGAACTTTAAAACACAACTCCCCACAATGATGTCTCAGCATGAATATAAACAATTCCCCAACAAGAATAGCAATGATGCCTCATTGATAGGGCCTCCGGAGAGTGGTAAAGGGTCTGATAAACTACTGCAACAGGTCTGATATGACTGGACAGCAGACTGAAAACTTCAACCAGCAAGCAAGAGATGATCAAAACTTCATTCTCTGAACACCAAAACACCCCCAAGCGTCATAAAATCATCAACCAAGGCTTGGAGAGGCCTAGGCGCGAATGTGAAGGCAAACTTTGTAGCCAAAGGTGAATGAACAACAACCTCACACAATGCATCAACAACCCCAAATGGTACGACCCAACTAGAGGGGTGACCAACTCTAAAAAATTGGATACTTCACCAAAAAATCTGCTATATTGTGCAAAGGGGTGCCCAAGCCTAGGAGAAGATTGCACCAATACCCACAAAAGGTCTCCAACACTCCAACTCATGTGAGCAAATAGGTGGTACGGCTAGGGTAGAAAATGGAGACTAGCAACAACAAGAAATCTGAAAATCACTTCCAAAATGCTTCCAAAATGCTGCAAGAAGAGTTAACACACCGAAACATATCTAGAAGACATCAAACAATCCATAATAAAAAACAAACTGAAAATCTTTCACCAGTAACTCCAATGGTGACTCCTGCAATGAAGCTACTTTGATGTCCAGCTAGGGAGTATCTCTCAACTCCGAAAATAGAGTAGCTTTGAAGGTTTTCGTCTCCAAATCCCTTGAGGGATTCATTCCTCACTTTGACAACATTTCATTATCATCAATTAGCATAACTAAATGAGAGCAAATGAGAGAGTATATATAACCTTCGAGACTCAGAAGTTTGAATTTCTTTTCCCTCAAAAAGGGGATGCCACACTTGGGAGAATAAAATACTTTATTAAGAATCACTTAAAACCCTCTATCTTGGCGTCCACTATAGTTATGTTTTAATTTTGCTTTTTATAACAACTTAAGTTGTCCATGCTAGGTGTGTGGGTCCAAGGGCCTTTTTTAACTTTATGAAATTAACTTAAGTTGCAAATATTTCCTTTTTCGAACTCCAAGACTATTGGAAGAACAAACTACCAAAAGTAACAAGATACCAACAATCGAAGTTGCCACCATTGCCAAATATAGAAACCCTGCACTGAATTGTTGCTAGGACCACTGCTAGAAATAGCACTTACTAAAAATAGAACACTACTAGTGTGTCCAAACTCAAAATAAGCACATTCTAAGATGCAACTCTGACTTACTAAAAATAGCAGTGATTGTCCACCAAGGGTTTTAGTAAACCCAGAAAGACCCAAAAAATTCTTTGGCAAACCCCTGCAATAACCTAAAAAGTAGACAAGAAACCTCCAAGAATTTTGGAAACCCTATAAACGCCTCCGAGTAGCCTATAGGACTTCGAAAATAAGCTAACGAATGCCAAAAATCTTAGGGCTAAAAAGGGGACATTACACAACATAATTTGCTACATTATTTATAACTCTTTGCACAACATTCTCCTCACTCACCTCAACCAAAACATCCTCTAAAATCCCATAGCATCAACAAATTTCAAGAAAACTATGCCACCTAGGAGAAAACCAAATGAAATTTGAAATTCTAATGTTAATCAATGAAGTAGAAGTTAGAAATCTGAATCATAAATCAATGGAATTCAAGAAATACAACCACCTGAGGAAGAAACAAGAAAATTCAGCAATGTCCCATTTCTCTGTTTTTTCTAACCATTTGTCTTGATTGTACAACCATTCTTCCTCCCTATCTCATGTTGCTCCTCAATTTTGGCCTTCGCATTGACCTTTTGAGTCAAAATGGAGCCCTTAGTCTCCTTACCATTAGGGGCTTTGCACCCCACCCCACAAATAGTATGGCACCTACCATATCTTGCCAATAAAGAGACCTAACAAATAAAAATAAAAATTTATAAAATTGTCTTTAAACTCTACAAACCCTTAAATTTAAAAATTCAAGAGACAAAGAGATCAAATGACAAATTTAAAACAAAAATAATAATTAATTACCTAGCTGCATGAAATGGAATGGAATGATAAAACCAAAATTTATTAATTGCACTCTTGGCCGTATCATGCTTGTCCTTGTTTCAACCCATGCTCTCAACTAATGGTTGGTAACTTGGAGTAGTGTGTCGTATAATATATGAACCTAATTTAGAAACATGAACTATAGACTCGATACAAGCACTAACACTACCAATGCTGCTGCCACTAGTGGTCAAATGTCTAGGGAATGGAGGAATTGAAGAAGAGTCTCTATGAATGGCCACCGTCTCTTCTTTTCCTTTTTCTATTTCCTTTTGTTGGTCAAATATCTCTAATTGAATTTGTATCTCGAGCACAACATAAATAGGTGCAACATCACACACTTTAACATCTCAGCATCAAATTTGTGCAAAGTTGATATTTCAACTAGTTAATGCAATCCCTACTAATTTTTATCTTGCAATGTATATAAATCAACTCCCTTTTCCTTTCCCCTAAGATGGCATGTTTCCAACAAGGATCCTTTCTGATTGGGACCAGCATTGTAACAATCTGCAAATGTGAAGTACACTGCAATAACAAACAAATTTACATTTAGGATATTCAGGAAAAAAAAGGGGTTTGCAGCTAAAAAATAGATAAAGGAACAAAAAAGAAAATAAGGTTTGTTCATAAGAAGATATAAAAAATAGTAAGGTATTATTCCATAAATCTAAAATGAAAAATAAAAATGTAGAAGACAAACAAAATTGAAAAATAAAATAAAATAAAATAAATTCAAAATGTTAAAATATTTGTTCAAATTTGCTTCAATATGATGATGGGCTGCTCCAAATTAATGGTGGGATTTTCCAAAGGCACCATAGGCTCCTTTAGATGCACTAAGGGCTGTTACAGACCTCCAAAGTTGTATTCAATCAACATTTGTTGCTCAAGTCGTCTACTGGTTTTTGCTTCAATGGCATGTGATTTTAGCTCCAATGCTCTTTTTCTTTCTTTCTTTGTGCTTGCAAATGAAATGAATGTGTTTTGAGAGTGTTAGAGGTCATTTTAGGATAGTTAGGTTTGAGTTTTTTTTAAAAAATTATTGTTTTTTTATCCTTATTTTTCTGGCTCACTAAGATGGTCAAGTCTTAATGAGGGGACTTGTTGGACTTGGCTAGTTTGGCTAGATTCATTGGTTATCTAGGTCCTATGTCTCTGGGACTCGTTTCACCTTGCCCGCCTCAAGACTTGCTGATCTAGGCAAGTCTTGTCAAGTCTTGTAACTCTAATGTGGACATTTCTGTTTTCATTATATGGATTGTAGAGTTATTAGAGTTTCTCCTGATACAAATTTGCTATTTCCTATAATATGAAGTCAAGCATAATGATAGAACTGCCTTTAATGTCCATTTATATTCAAATTACTAACCAGTTCTACTCTCATGTTGTTTTGCTATACAATACTTAGAATCAATTAGATTGTAAACATATTGGTCTACATTAAAAAAATGTATCTTAGAAGCATTCTCTAGTATAGATACTAATGTGTCCATATTGAAAACTATGCAGCATATGCACAAAACTGACCACACAACCTTTACAAGTATTCCAATGTATAGTTCATTTGATTAGCGCTATACTTTTGAAACCATGGAAGATTTTCTAGAATAATGGCACTCCATTTCTTTCTGTTCAACAATGGAGATTTAGAATGTGATCAATATTTGTCACCCATTTTATGTACATTTTACACTTGTTCTTTAGAAGCTTGTATTGTACTATTTGCTAGTTTTTGTTGTCTGTTTCGTGCTTGTCTTTTTAGCAAAATAGTTTGAAGTTTTATTATAGAAAATTGATTGGCATATCTAGCTTATCTAGCTTGTGAGAAAGTTGAGGTTGTTTAAGATGTTAAATCCCTGTGCTTTCTTGTACTGCTCTCTGGAAGGCTGCAGAGGAGTGATGACTTTTGTTTTATACAGGTGTGTGCAAATTACAAATGAGAGGATGCTTATACAGTTGAATTCTCAGATGAAGTTACATGAACAGATGGTTGAGGTATGAAACCTTTCAATGGGTTACCTAGCATGGGTAAATATTATAATTGAGCTTGTAATCCCAAAACTTTTTGTATTGTTGCAGAGTCAAAGGAATTTTCAATTACAGATGGAAAAATTTCTACAGGAGATGGAAGAAAAATTAAGTGGCCTACCAAAGGGCAAGATCCCCTCTGCTCATGATTGTAGCAACCCATCATTTCAGCTTCCAACTGATCACACTTCTAATGTTTCAAATAATCCTGAGCTTTTGGCTTCACATCTGGAGATAACAGCGAAAGCTAGTGATGAGTGCATAACATCTCACGATTCAGTCAGAAACATTCAATGTAGATCACATGAGGACAACAATAAGGAAAATTCCCATGTTGGAAGCTCTGCCAAAGATTTCTGAGACATGAACTTCAAAGGAAATTGCTTAATTGGCATACATATGTAATGGATTACATAAAATGCTGATTTGAAATATTTGATGAAGACAATCAGCAGTAGTCTCATTTACAATTTGAAGTCCTTGTGTTTTGAGCCTTGACAAACGAAAGTGGGCCATTTCTTTTGATGGCTGTAGTGATGGATTGGGAAAGCTTTTGTCGGAATTACTGACTAGTGCAAGTTCACTGATTGGGGATTTCTCTGAGCACGATACTGATCTTGATGTATGACAGTGCAAGACTTTAGAGATTTCACAAAGTTGTACACAGTAATCTCAATTTCAAAACATTTTGCAAGAATTTAAAGAACAAGCAAGCTATGATATTCGGCAAAAAGAAAAAATATTCAATTGGTTGGGAATTTTTTGAGCATAAGTTTTAGTTTTTTCTGTTTAAATCTGTTTGTTTCTTGTTTTCCAGCACGGGTTTACTCTAGGGAGACATCAGACTTTTGGACAGGATGGAACTTACAATGTTTGCAGATATTATTTGGCATTGTTTGTTTCAAGAAATTTTCCTTTGATTCAAAACCAAGTTGATGCTTAATCATGTGTACTTAAGATTTGGAATTGAGGGTACTATCTTGAAGTTAGCAATGGTTTTGATTCCTCCAAAGTGATCTGAATTGAAATAAATTGAATATGAAGTTGAGACAGCATGTTTCAGCAGTTTGTTTCTTACTGATTTTCAATGTTCTTGTCTTCCAAGAATGCTGGTCTTCGTTGCACACATAAAAATTAGATTGGAGTAATGGGTCTGAAAAAACTTAAAAGGAATATTTTATTCCTTACCAATGTTTCATCAGTTTGTCCCTTACCAAGTCTCAATGTTCTTGTCTTCCAAGAATGCTGGTCTTCATTGCACACATAAAACTTAGATTGGAGTAAATAGGTCTGAAAAAAGGAATAAGGATGCAAAACATGGCTTCAAATACCAATGTTCCCTCAAATACTTTAAAAAAAAAAAAGCACTTTGAAAGTTAATGCTTGAAGCAATTAGGATTTGATTTGGCAAGTAGCGCAATGGGTTATTCAGAAATGTTCCGTATGTGGCATCTGACAGTTCTAAGATCATGGTAAGAAAAATTTCTACTCTAAATCAATAGAACAAATTTATTTATTTTTCTTTTACCATTTACTGACATTTACTAGGAAGAATAAGATCATTCAAACAGGAGAATTAGTATGTCTCCTCTAAGTTTAGTGAGAAAACAATTTATACCTTTCCATGTATAAGGTGCCTTCTGCTAATTCATTTTATTGAAGATTCTGATCAGATAAGTTGATATTATTTATGGCATAACATCAGTTTCTTGCAATGTTATATACATGGAGAAGGATTGCATTCATATTGCTAAAGTAACATACATAGACGTGTGTGGCAAATAGTTTTCATTTTGGGGGATTGAATGACCACACAAAAACTTTTGCCACCACAAAATTTGCTTTGGAATGAATTTAAGAATGGAAGAATGATGCGAGAAGCTGAGTTTTTCTTCATTTGATCAAAGTACATGTATTAAAGGAGCTGTGCTAGAGTTTTGAATGTCCTCTGGTGCTTTCTTTGCCCTTACCAGTCCTGTTGCCATACTACATTTATTGTATTCATTTTAGCCTTGGGTTACTGCCCTTGAGGTTGACTGATCTTTAAAAATGTGCTGAACAGCAGTATTTTGTAGCTAGTGTTGCAATTACTAAAAGTGAGAAGTGAGAACAATGGAGTCCCAAAAAAGTTTGAACTTTAGTTGTGCTGCAAATTAAGGAAATTATCTCTGTTGAACAAACTGTTGTATTGGTACAACTCCCTAAATACAACAGAACTTATTAGGTGCATGACTTTCTTGACATTATTTGTTAATATAGTAGCAATTAATGTAATAAACCAACCTAGTGAGATACTACTTATCCATAAATTAGCTAAAATGTTTTTTCTTCATATTTTTAGCAGTTTAATTTGCCACTTTTGTGACAATGCAAAACAAAATAGTACGTGAGGATGTTTTTTCTTAAAGTTAGCAAGGGAAGTTCCCTGATTTAATTTCATCCTAAAATTTAACCAAATAAATTAGATTATTAAAGGAATTTTTTTTTGTGAGGTTTTACATGTAAACAAAATGTTTGGAAACAATCTAGGCCTATCTTTTTGATATCAAAGGTAGGAGCACAACACTTAAATTACTTTTCTTAACACAATTTTTTTTGTTATAAAATTGAATAAAAATATGAACAAGATACAAAGTACTATCCCATGCTTAAAGCAAAGAGCAATGAGTTAACATTTTCAATGGAATTGGTTTGATAAAAGAAACATTCCACAAACAATAAGCAACATGAAGTGAGCTGAGGATAACAATTATTAAAAACATAAAAAATACTAATTAAGAGTTGATTAAGAGTAGAGGACAAGTGTTAAACAAACTTGAAAACAATCTTCTTGATACCATCTTTTCAAGTCTAGTATAGTAAACTAACTTCAAAGTTGAACAAAATTTTCTATAGCGTAAGTCTTACAACAACTCTATTTGCAAAAGGCATTTATTTATAAGCTCTTTGAGAGAAGAATCTAGGAAAAAAAATAATAACAAAATAATGCTTTATAGTTGCTTTTAAATCAATATTGTCTCCATCCTAGACAATAGATGTTTAAAGTAGTTTGAAAAAGGCTTTCCTTTGTTTTAAGATTGCTTTCTTTCTTTAATCGAGGTGCTTAAATCAATGAATGGTTGAGATGTGCTGCTTTGATGCTTTAAAACACTTTCACCTTGATCAAGTTGCCTACGTAAAGGGTTATTCATAATCGGTTGCTTTCCACTTTCAAATCTTTGAACTTTGGTATTGTTGTTGTTTTTAGACGACTTAATCACCCAAGTGTGTGTTTCAGCCATCATTGCCACCTTAGTCACGACTTAAGGCTGGCACTGCCATTAAGAATATGTGATTTTAACTTATGTTTTAAGCTGGTTGTGTTTTCTTTAGTTGATTGGTAGCATTTCTGTTTTAGAGTGGTATTGACATTGAGAAAGCACAACTTGACCCAAGTGTTTTAAGTGTCACACTTTCTAAATATCATTTTCAATTGAATTATGTCTTTAGAGTGGCCACACCACATGAAATTGAGAAAGCACAACTTGAGCCAAGTGTTATAAGTGTCACACTTTCTAACTATCATTTTCAATCGAATCATGTCTTTAGAGTGGCCACACCACATGAAAGTGATTTAAGGTAACATTTTTTTTAATTATTGGTGTAAATTTATGAGTCCATTGCCATTGGATTGCCTCTTTTGAGTGGCATAGCCATGCCAAAAGGTGTGAGTTTTTCATTTAATTTTCTTAACTCATTGATCATACATCTCCACTTGGCTAGCCACTTTGGTCATTCCTTTTTTCATTCCTTAGCAACATGAATCACCATTCTAGATGCAACAACCCCTCAAAAGTGTGGCTAGAAGCTTTTTTTTAGTTATACAAATATTACATCAATCATGCAAGACATGCAAGTAGTATAAGAACATCATAGTGAATATTAACTACCCTTCATCTAGTACAATAATAAGTACCATGAAGTATATCTTGATAATCAATTAAACAAAGGGTCAAGAGTTATAACCCCCATCAATGACAATGAACACAATAGACCATGTAGCCAACTACCACATATACAAGTGGTCATATAAAATTTACATCATTATATATGGGTAAAACCACAAAATTGGTTTACAATTCCAATGAGGAAGGAAAATTGCAAAAACTGCTCCCATGGAGAAAATTTTGGTTTTTGGGAGTTAGAAAGAACTTTTGGTTCAAGCGAACCCCCCCTTTGTAATGTCCCCATATTAGAGACATAAAATGCACAGATTAAAATTTTGATTTTTAAAGATTGTTTGATAAAGAGAAATGAAAGATTGATGGAATAAGATAAATAAAATACATTATTGTCAATTAGTGCATGACTAATATAATCTGATATGACTTATTACGCTTGATCGGAATAGATTTTCTTCTTGTTTCCTCTTTCTTAACCTTGTGGGATGGTAGATTTACTATGCCAAGGGCGCGTGCACCATCTCGAATTGGACACCCTCAAGGATTGGTTACCCGTCTTGGGCTCCGTCCAACATTGGGTGGATTTACCCGCCTTTCCCTTCCACACACTCCCTATCCTCATCAAGTACTAGCGAAAGGGAATTTTGGTCTGAAGTCTATTCTTCAAGGTAAAGTCATAAAAGCTCATTCAGACACAATAATTGTTGCAAGCATCATTATTGGATAATCAAACATAATATATATATATATATATATATATATATATATATATTTGTATGTATATGTGTATAATCATTATTAGACAATCGTAAATGATATCTATATACATCTTATATAATCATATATACATCATTGTTTCTAACTGTCAATTTATAATAGTTCCTCATATATATATATATATATATATATATATACTTAGAATGTTAATTCATTATATTCAAATTCATAAACTAATTATTTAAATACATAATTATTTATAAACTTATTATATGAACTTATAAAAATACTTATCTTACCCTCACCCGATCTCTAGAAGCCTCTCTTCTAGTCACGGTGATTAGATCTTGGAGAGTTTTCCTTTATTAAATGTTGTTTTCCTCTAGAATCCTCTTCTTATCTTCCCCTCTATTCAATGTCCTTCCTTTCTCCAGCCACGGTGTCACTAGCATACATATTCCTTTTTTTCTTTTTCTTTTTCCATTATCTCATGTTACAAAGTAGTATTCTATACATGCTTGAACAACCACAGTCTTGATGAAGGAATGCATCCTTTCATTAAGAAATGCCAACCTTTACTAATCACACCACCTAACATATAACTTATAAGACAAGTTTTGTCTTATTATATGTAGCGCTTCATACTATGTTATGAATAAGACAATTTTTATCTTATTATCGGGAGCCCTTCTTCCATATTAAGTAATCATTGCCTATTGAAACTAATTCACAAACTTAATGGAATCGTTGCATGCTGTTTAGACTTCATCATTGCTTTATAGTCTTCGATTAGAAAGTGTTTATTTATTAATATTACTGTATGTAAATAGTTGTTATCATATTTTGCTTATTAATTGATATTTATAATTTGCTAGTATTAGTTGTCTTATTTATTATAATGAATGTATTATAATTATAATATTATTTATAATCATTATAATAATAATAATATTTATATTGTTATTATATTTACATATT
Organism: Sequoiadendron giganteum; assembly: GCA_007115665.2. NCBI lineage: Eukaryota > Viridiplantae > Streptophyta > Pinopsida > Cupressales > Cupressaceae > Sequoiadendron > Sequoiadendron giganteum. The sequence goes on along the minus strand of CM021105.1, from coordinate 294,067,217 downwards.
TTGATATTTATTTATCTAGTTATTTGCATATTAATATTTCATACTGAAGTATAATATCATTAAATCACTTAAAATGTGTTTTGTGATTACTATTTATTTATTTTCTTTTCAATATGTTTCAATTTTTTTGGGGACATGACACCCTTCGAGCAAACCTATTTAATGTTAGGTCCCACCATATTTCACATTTCTCAGAATAAAAAACAAAGGGAAATTTTGTGGAAAGGGGATTCGCTCGAACCTAGGTTCATTCAAACCCCCATTTTCCCCCCTCTTACAAAAAATTTCTCCAAAATTTTGCCCTTTGAAGCTCAAGTTTAGGATGAAAATGGAGGAGACTTCACAGACCCAACTAGATGATGGTAGTCCTCAGAATGAGCTATCCAACAAATATAATTTTAATATGTTTTGGTTTTATTATGTATTTATTTTTTTAGTTTGATTAAACATAAGTTTTTCACCGAAAATCAGGCTTTTTGTTCTACACATGTGAAAAATTGTAAATTATCAAAAATAAATTATGAAAAATATGTGCATGCCAGGTATTGATATCCTTGATCCAGTAAAAAAAATAAAAATCGATACATACAAAAAAAGATGTTGTATACGATCCGCTTATGTCTGAATTGTAATTGTTTTGACTTCGAAAATTGATTAAGGAAAAAATATTCAATAAAACACTATGAAACCAAATGAAAGGGTTAGATATCATAGTTACAAATCTAAATCCGAAAAAAATAGAATTTTATCTTTCATGGAAAAACAGTTATGTTGTATACGGTGAGCGTCACTCCTTAAAAATGTTATTTACTGATAAAAACTAGTTTTCAAAAGAAATGGAAAAAGAAGTGCAATCTGATTCCAAAAATTTTGAAAAAAATATATTTAGAATCTACAAACAAAATGTCACAAATCACTAGTTTGCATCATCTTCAAATTCCTCACGGTTTAACCGCTATAGGTGCCCGAAAGTGAAGATTTAGTTAGAAAAAATCAATTCAGTGTTCAATTTGACCAAAAATTGTAAACTAGTATGTGGGATCACCCATATATTTGAAGGAATCCAAACTCAAGCCCACAAGCTAATACCTCCTAATTTCCAAGATCCTATTGTTGATCAAAGAAGGCATTGGACCTGCCATTAGAGGAAGTCTCTTTCCTCCCCATCCATTGGTCAAGGTAAAGAAGTGTCAATCCATAATTCAAAAATGTGATTCATTATAACACTAACAATTATCTAATTTAACTCAATTCTTATTATCCCATAAACATACACATGAAAATAAAGTTAACAACATACATTCACAACATACACATACCAAAGACTCACTTGGAAATAACCAAGACTACACAACACTTGACAATAGACCATTTACAACATCAAATGCACATACATAAAAATACATCAAAGAAGATAAAGTAAGACAACAAGACCGAAACATATAAACACAAACACATAGAAACACTCCCTAGGCTCCTAAGTCCCATACAACACCAAGATACTCATCCCTCAATGATAGTGTACATGTTCATATAAAATACAAGCATAAATAAGCAAATCTTGACCACATCAGTACACAAAGCATGCCACCATCTGGTGAATAAAGGTACCAAGTTAAGACACATGTCTTTAATATAGATCTCCTAGTTCTAGTGGTCCAATGAGGAGATATAATTTGTGAATCACAACTTATGAAGCCTCTACCCAATCCAAAGCACTAGAACCTAAGTGATGCCGGTCTATGGCGAGAAGAGTGACCACTAACCTTTTCTAATTTTTAACTTATGATGAGATGGTTTTCAAATGTGTTGGACAATAGAGTAGAAAGAGATGGATGGAATCACCAATAAGACACCCAAATTCACTTTGAAAAAACCTATATTTTCTCTTTTTGTTGTCATCCTATACTGTACGGCACCCGCCCGAATGCAAAGTAGCAATTCCTCAAAACTTCTGAATTGAACTTGCTTACCCAGAAAAGATAAACTTCACAGTTATAAATCAATTATTAATGTCCAACAAAAATTCCAACGAAAGCAAATATCACAGAGCAACTACAATTCGATGGGACAACGCTAGCCAAAAAAAAATACTCAAAAATCTTTATTTATTGAAGTTGGGCAACATTCATGAATTACAATTGTCACTGGGGATCTCTACTCAATTGTTCGCACGACCTCCTTAGTGCCGTTATTTTCCAGCTCCGATGATGAAACTTTAGTCGACTCTATAAACTAGAGGAGTCCCGGCCCTCACAAACTCCCGTAAGTGTTGTTGCTATCCTTTATGATAATCCCGTGGAAGAGTGTCGCCACAGATACCCTCTATGATGGAGATCGCACTTAAGACGCTCCCGGTGATGAACTCCTTGATATCGCAATTTTTCAGGACACGGATGGGCGTTGCAGACGCGGATGGCGAGAGCCAATCGGCTACGTAGCCATCGGCGGAAGGCACATGGCGCGTGAGTCTGAGTGACGCTTCTTCAAGCACAATGTTGACGCCAGTCTAAACAAACTCCAGTCGCTACTGCCAGTGACGGATTAACCTGCAAGGAGAATATTTGAGATCAATCGAAATTTCTGGATGTGAACAGAGACAAGAAGCCATAGGCGGAGACTACGTCCCACCTGGAAGAGCTCGCTACGCGGCCAAATCTTCTTATCCCAATTCGATGCCTCCAACAATAACAACGATCAACATAAATACTAATCACTCAAGAAGTCAGCGATAAAAATCCAATGTTAATATTTAGCGCCAGCACAAAGGTGTCTGCCAGAACATTAAATTTAAATATTATTTTTAATAATTTAACTTTTATATTATTTAAATATTTATTCAATTTAGCATTAAAAAACGCTTTTTCCCGTTTAATCTGAATTTAGGGGAAACAATTGAGATTTGGGGACATGATAGTCCTCCCCGCTTGGATGTTGCTTACCCTCAAGCAACTGCAAACCTGTGTCTGTGAGTGCGAAGATAGTCCACATGTGTCCAACGATATAATCCTGGAAGCATGACCGCTTGCACCGAGCCTTCCACCGCACCACTCTGATATTACATCATCAGGCTCATAATTGTGATGACATTCCTCATGACCCCAATGAGTGAGTGCACCAAACATGTCGATCCCCGAGTCCCAACTTATCACACTACTTTGTCCAACAATTACAAGAAGATGACTGTATCTCCAAGGGCCATCAATTCCCACCGACTTCCTGTCTCTGAGTGATCTCCCATGAACGTGCAAGGCTCCTATCAGGGACATATGAAAAAGCATATCAGCCCATTCTGGATTGTTGGCGTAGGTCAGGATAGCATTCCAACGTCTGAAAATCAGACTTATGACGACGCAAGGAATGTCTCTAATGGCATATGATGATAAAGCCTCATTATGTCGACTCCCACTGATAAAGAGGTGATCCCTATCCTTCCAAATTACCCAAATAGCTGCAACCCACCAAGCACTTCCAAGGAAATCCATGTATAACGATGTAAGGCAACAACCACTCAACAAAACGTGGAGTAGCAACCTATGTGTGAAGGTGGAACAACAATGTCTTCATGCTCGTACTCATTCCATTTTCCATAGTTCGGCTGAAACACAAACCTTTGCACCTCAAGGCCAAGGATTACAATAATATCTTCATACCCGAGATTGTAGATCAGTTGTAACTTCAGTCCTCCCAGTGAGTGCCAATCAAAAGCAAATGTATTCATGACGTGTGCCATAAGTCCTAAAAGTAGGACAGTCTCATGCCCTACCATGGTGTCATCAATATGATGGAATTGTATCCCATCCCATGTAAACTCCTTAAGCTCTCTCTAAATGATCAGAAACTCAACCAAATCTGAATCATCTATTCCTCCATCTCCATACAAGGGCATAATTCCAGTGGTTGATCTACTAAATGAGTGCTTCATCATATCACCAAAATGTATGTAGTGACTCTTCAATTGGCATTCCGAAAGAGATGACACGAATTCTTTATAAAGTGGGGTGAAAATTATGTAATCCTCTTTTCAATAGATTACACAACCTTGATTTCAACCACAGTTGTGTGAGATGTAATTTCTCTTCTCTCAGAAAGGGGAGGTGCCCTTCTTATTGTTTACAGAAGTTAAGTAAAACTAATTAAATATTCACAAAATATACACTACAATTAAAAGATGGGGTGTGCGTGGCACATTCATACTTCTCTCTTTTTTCAGAGAAGACGTTTTACAATGCTTCAGAGTTGATAGCTCTTATTCTATACAACTTTAAACTAAAAACAAACAATAATCCCAATATCTCTATCTTGTCAAAACAAAGCGTAAAAATACCAGTATGATAATAATAAACAATAAAATGAGAAAGAAAAGCTCACGAAGGCACAAAGTCATTTCGTAGCTTTTCGTTGATAAATCCTTGAGATACGTAAAATTTGTCGTATATTAGAAGCGCAAAGTTTTCTTAGATACAACAATTCCACAAACAGCGTGAACAATTACAAGCTCAAAATCTTGTAGATCATTCAACAATAGTATTCAAACATAAACACAAATTCGAATAAAGAGTGTAACACAAAGTCTACACAGATTTATCCAAAGGTCTTAGATCTCACACACTAATCACTGCCAATCTTAATCAAATCCAAAAGACGATTGACCCAACACAAAGTCTGGTATGCAACTTCCTTCTTTATTGATCAAATCCATATTCACAAAACTGAACACAAAGTTTCAATGTTTGTTTCACAAATGGGTAGCACTTTGTTGCAAAAGATAAAAGATAAAGATTACAATAGGGTATGTGTAAGATCATCATGAAAAAAACAAGCCCTTAAGTGGCAATAAAATTCACAAAATCAGAGTTAGACAACTTGACGTAAAAATTTGAATAAGTTATATATATTATTTCAAAAATATGTAAGAATAGAATCTATAGCAAATTAAATGTAGTTTCTAAACTATTAGGTTTATTTATTTATTTTAAATCTATTTGGTAAAAATTTGAAATTTCAATGCAGTAGTATTTAAATTTTAGGGAAAAAATAAGAAGTAGGTGTCTCTCTGACCACCCTAACTATAATAAAATGATAATATTTTTTTATAAGATTTAATATATATAAGTAGGGGACTCATGTCCCAATGTGATGCATATTTTTTGTAATTTTTTTCCAAGTAAATAATTAATTATGATTCTTTTATTACAAATTTTAAAAAATATAAAAAATTGTATGTCTAACCACCTTAACTTGGTCAAAACTTCATGAAATTCAATTTTATTTATTTTAATCATATAGTATGCGAAGCATAGAATGTGACACATGTTTCAGATTCAAAAAATATGATACCGTTTAAAAGTTATAGATGTTTTTCAATCAACCTATCAATCAGGACTTTAGTTGTAATTCAAATAGAAAATGAATAATAATTATTTATTAAATTCAAAGTAAAGCATAATTTATATTGGTGTAAAGCTGAGAAACTCCTTTAAAAACCCTTTTCATTTCATCAATTTTGGGTAAAAAAAAGGTCGTCAGCCACATGGGCCATCATATCACTTAAATATCGCCACTTTTTGGCCCATCATGATCTAGCACATACCCAATAAAAATCCCTCTTATTTACAAAGGAGAGGGAGAGTAAATTTAGGAAACTAGTTGAGCAAAAATAGGAAAGTAGGTGAGCTAATTTAGGAAAACCTAACTTTGACTTAATAAAAAATGCTATCAATCTTTTTGGGAAAACATCTTTGATTTTACATGTAATTATATTTGCTCAAAAGACATTTAAGATGTCGCAAACTATTTACAAAATGCGTAAAAGAAAGCATAAAAATATTCAACACTGGAGAAAAGAAGCCTTCATGGTTCCTTGCTTTGGGCACGGAAGTCTTCATATTTCTTCTTTGTCTCCACGATGAATGTCTCATCTGAACCGACGGTGTAATCCACAATGGTGTGAACTTTGGTAATTGATCTTTTGGCAGATGAATGAAGCTTTTTACATCTATCAAGATGCGTCTTTAGATTATCAAGAGAAAGCCACAAGTCACAAATTGTGTGCATGGAGGTCTTTGAAAAGTTGACATCCTCTACTTGCTCCATGACAACCTCCTTGTAGATCCTGGAAAGTTCACTGGCCAGGAGGAAAATATGATCTCCATCAAGGAGTTTACCCGATAACTCCTTAATTTCTTCTTCAAGGATAGCACGATGTCCTTCGACATCTTCCTGTAATTGGTGAAGATCTTCAATAAGAGACTGGATCACTTGAATTCGGTGCTTGAAATATTCTCTTACCTCCATGTATTTCTCCTTGTCGAGAATTACCCCAACTTTCACCAACTTACTTAGCTTTACCTCTTTCATTTGTGACCAAAATGAGAGGCGTTTGTTCATTTTTTCTTGCTCTTGGGAAAGTACATTTTCTTCCTTATCAAGCTCTAATTTTAGCATGGTTATCTGAGTAGCCTTCTCATTTGCAGCAATTATAATTTGGGAACCATGTTGTATCATTTCATCAATGAAATCATATAATGCTTTACCTTTGGAGGCAATTTTTTTTGCTTTCAGTACTATTGGTTTCTCAATGCTTATCATAGCCATAGATTGTGAACTCCCTGAAGAGCTTGCTAGGTTTCTCAAAACAACTGCATAGCGCTCGACCTTCTCTTTGTACACATCCTGGACCTGCTCCATCTTGTCAAGCCTTCCTACCATTGCATCTAGGACCACTTGAGCATCTTCCTTGGCACTTTTGTTTGTTACTTTGCCAAGTTGGATTCTTATTGTTGTGTAGTCCTCCATTGTAACATCACCTTCTTCCCATGGGGGTAGGCCAATCTCTACAAAAATTTGTGACCAGATTTGTCAATATGAAGCCTTGAATGTACATTGGCCTTTTTCTTCCACTTGAATTTTGGAGGGGCTATCTCTTCAAGATCGAGCTCTTTTGGAGAGATCATTTGTTTCTTTCACTTCGATACTTGAGATACCAGCCAAGGGGGAAGAGAGCAAGTACATGCTTCTTGAATGACCATCAACTCTTGTGTCATAGTCGCTCCTGTAGAAATGACCGGTATGGTGACAATTGGGGTAGTGTCTATCATGACTGCTCTTGTAGAAATGACCGGTATGGTGACAATTGAGGTAGTGTCTATCATTACTGCTCCTGTAGATTGTACACCAAGTTTAATTTGCAAAGATTCGCTCATAAACCTGTTAAATTTAGATTCAAAAGTGATGTCATAAGATGGAGATGACACTGGGAATAGATGATGGAGAGCTTGATAAAATATCAACAACTTGAATATTCAAAATTGTGGGGAAGTAGCAAACACTATTGATGTTGCAATGTATGGTTGATGTAGGAAGGGGTGAAGTAGGAAGAGGGGGTGGAGGAGTGTTAGGATTAAGAGGTGTGTAAGGAACATTTCAATTAATGGTCGATGATGTTTGGGGAAGGTCTTCAACAATATTCCTGTGTGGAGAAGGGGTTTGTTCTTCGTCATGCTTGAGTTCCTCTTTATCACCTTCTTGTCCACCCTCATCTTTTTCAATATCTTGATCTTTTGGAGAATCCTCTTCTTCCTTAGAATCTTCTTCATCAAAATCCTCTTCTTTTGAATCCTCTTCAGAAACCGATTCCTCGCTTTCATTTCCTTCACCTTCGGACTCTTGTTCTTCAAAAATAGGTCATTTCCCCTTTGAGTGAGTAGATTTGGATTTTGTGGCCTCTTCTTCTTCAACTATTCGTGTATCCCTTTTGCCAACAGTGAAATTGATTTTAGGACCTTTGCGGGAAGAAGAGAGAGTAGTTGCATGCTTGTCTTTTGTGCGGAGTTCCTGTTGTTGGTTGGATTTTGCTCCAAGTACCTCTCCTAATTCCATCCTAAAAACTTTCATTTGGAAACCATGCTTGTGCAACCATTCCATTGTGCTGGATAATATAGGGGCAAGCCTTTCCCTAATGGATATACTTTCCTTTTTAGACCATTGAATGGGAGGAAAAGGTATCTTAGAGATTTCATTTTCATCATAGGCAGCATTCATGATGTCGCCAAGATCTTTGAAATCCTCTAGTGGGTCAACAACACCAAGATCCCTGATCTACTCTATGGTTGACCTGCAATAATCCATTTTTCAAATGTCCTCTTCATCTTTGCATTCTTCCCATATGTCTTCAAAACGATAGACATGTCAGTGACCCACCTTGAGTTTCCTTTTCAAATCACAGTAGTCAAAGTCATGTCTATGCTTGTAAGTCCTGATAGTCATTAGCTGCATTTTTGCATAGACTGATTTGGCCTTTGGTACACTTTTAATAGTGTACCTTCCATGCAGAAACTTGAAACCTTGCTTATGGATTCTCATTCGTTCCTTGTGAACTGAAATAAGTTTTCTACGTAGTTCCATTAGAATCCATTTATCTGAGGGATATCTAGGTAACATGTAGGGACACCCAGTATAGCAACCTACTCTTATGTAAGTAAAGGTTGGGAATTACAAAAAGATACAACCAACTTTGCTAACAACTTTGTAAGCCTCATCTGATACTCTTTTCTTTTCAAGAGTTGGATCAAAAGTAAATAGTAGGGGTGCAAAGAAGGCATCTGTAACTCTTATGAAATGATGGAAGCTTTCTCTCAGATTCAATTGATAATAATAATCATACATAGGTATAGAGTGTATGTTTCCCTTTGTAGACAAACCTGGGAATTGCCTCATAACTGCAGCTACGTACACCAAATAAGAAGTCATGTAGAATTTCAAAGTGAACGGTACATTGATCAATTGCTCATGAATTTCATCATTGATTTGAGTCCCCTAGTCTATATGAGCTTTCTTTCTCCTGATTATGCAGATGTATTCATACATCCAATCTTGAAAGTGGCATGATTGAGGCAAGCCCTTCACCTTGCTCAAAAGAGTAATCATATCCCTGACATCTTCTTTGAAGTCACTTTGAGGAAGCCCTTTAAGCCATCTGGAAATTGAGTGCCTAGGAGTTTTCAACCATTGAGAGTTAATCAATGTTTTAGCTTTATTAGAATCTTTATCAAAATTATCTTGTGCTTGTTGAATTGAGATCGTTGCATAATGTTCCATATGTGGGACTTTGAAAACAATGTCGAAGAATTCAGGATCCAATCTCATCATGACTTGACCCAAGGAATCTCTCACACTTCTATCATCTCGGATGTAGTGAGATGCAAATTGGAGCATGAACTCTGTGTTGTGAGTCGTAGTCAGAAATGTTGACACCAAATGCAAGTTTCTATTAACAATGGATCTCAAGTTATCTTCTAATGGTATTTTATGAATTCTCTTTACAAAATCTTGTAGATCCTGATGACCAATTTTGGTGTCTTTAATTTCATCCACCTTTGAGATCACCACAGTTGGTGGAAAGACACCCCGATATTTGTATTTCATCTTGCCTTCTCTCTTGGAAGACGACGAGGGTTCTTCGATTGTCATTTAGAGATTTCAAGACTGAAGATTTATCACCTTCAAGGGTCACCTAAAGAAAACTTTGATAGGAACTGCAAGAAAAGTAGATCAACAGGTGTTAGGAGAAAATTGCAATGTTGGAAAGCGTGGAGTGAGCAAGGCAATTTGGAGCAACTGCATTTTGGCTATGGGCACAAAAAATGGAGTGTAAGCGGAAAAATGGAGTTCGGAGTGAGAAATAGGGTGTTTCTGGGTGTTAGAAATAAAAGGAAGGTTTTGGTGTAGGAGCACTGAAATTCGGTGCTTTGACACCAGAGGGAAATGTTTGTCTGTTGGTGTCAAAGTGTTGATTTTCAGCACCTTGACACCAAAAGTGATGAGGTAAGTTTCGTGCTTGGGCAGTGAATTTCACCACCCGAGCACTTAAGAAAGTAGGTAAGTTTCTCTATGTGATGGAGGATAATTTCACCGCCATGTCATTTGAATGAATTGGCAGATTTGGTGTTTCAGTGGTGAAAACCACCACTCGAGCACCAAAGAATGATAGTCTTTCGAATAGAATGAAGCTTTATCATGCATGGATTCAAAATTTCACCACTCGATGGGTGATGCACTTGAAGGTTTAGAAACACAGATTGACGAAGGAAATTCATTGTGGAGATAAAACAACCTAGGACGCACTACCACAAAAAAAACCCCAACAAAAATACAAAGAGCATAATCGAATATGGAAAGAAGGTAGAAGATTTAGAAGGTAAATGACAAGATTTACAAACCCCAAATGATATGAAAATGTCTAGGTGACATAGAAAGGAAATAGAGATAAATGAGAAGATGGCAAAAATTTATGAAGAAAGAAACAACAAACCTGGCGAAAAGAGCGATGAAAACCCTAATTCAATGCTTGAAGGAATCCTCAAAATCGAGTTGCAGGAGATTGGAGAGTGAACCGTGCAAGGAGGAGGAAAAAATGAAATGGAACAAAGTCAAAATGACCTTAAAAGGTTTATAAATGATTAAAATAAATTTAAGTTCGATGCATTAATTGCAACATGAGCACTCCAGTTAAAACGCAAAAAGGTGCAAAAGTGGTGAAAATCATCACTTGCGCACCAATAAAACAAAATGAAGAGACAAGTGTAGAAGTGGTGAATTTCACCGCTTTTGCACCTAAGAAGGGACCCTAGGTGTAGGAACACTGAAAATCGATGCTCCTACACCTAAAGTTAAAACTTTGAGGTGAGGGGTGGTGTAGGGACGCTGAAAATCAGTGCTCCTGCACCATCAGAAAAATGACTAACTCTCGGTAGGTGGGAATTAACAAAAACACTCGTTTCAGATATTTTTGAAAGACGATGATCGAGAGATGTTCAAATGGACAATTCGAGCATAAGGACTACGCGTTGAGGGTGATTGAAAAAATTGCCTCATTTTACGTGCTTAAAACACATGGCCCTATGAAACAGACAAGTTTCATAGGGGGGTTATCCGTGAATCAGGCACTGCTAGATTCACTGATAACATAAAGCAAGTCATGTGAACAAACCAAAAATTTTGAATCATACCTTGAATCTGATTGCTCCCTTTGCTTGGCCACCATGCAAAGTTCACTCTTCATTCGCAACATGCTTTGAAGCTCCTTGGCCTCTCTCCTTCTATGTCCTATCAAGTCTTTGTGTTTGACTCTCCATGGGATGCCAACTATATGAGAAGTTTTCTTGCTTTCATTCTCATTTGTGAGAGCCACTAATAACTAATTATGCACGAAGGAAAGGTTTTTGTTCCAAATTAGATAATCAAAACTGCAGACATGCCTCTTTACAGTGTCTCCAACTACCTCCTTCTGCATTATTTCATATTCTCCAACAAGCATTTGTCCCATATGAGTTCCTTCGTGAGTATTATGACCCTTAAGGTTGATCCTTTCAGTTATCATAGCATGGTAATGTGAGGGTATAGGTTTGTTGTCATACCTTAGAAAATTAGCCCTACCCTCATGCTTAAATTTTGTGTCTTCTATGGAGGAGTGGTTATCAATACTTGTTGGCCCACGAGTTTTCACCAAGTGCAAATCTGACATTACAAACTCAATCCCATGGCTGCAAATAATGTCTTCATCGTCGAGTCCTTCAATACATTCCTTCATGTCTACATTCTCTACCCTCTTCCAGTTGCCCCCAACCTCAAGGGTGAGCTTATCCACTTCATCTTCCTTCATTCTCAAGGCACTGACATAAATATCTTCAAATGCAAGGAGGTAGTCTCTATCCGCAAGTAAGATTAGGAATTTTGACTTCATTGCCCCTAAAATCTCTTGGAGTTTATGCAAATCATCAAGAGATATGCCTTCTTTGGATCCTCGAAGTCCACTTAGGTCCTTCCAACACAAGTTTACTATCATCTTATGGACGTCATCAAAGTTTGTTAAGGCAACCATAATCTGACTATCATCCATCCTCAATTGCCTTCCCTTGGTGTGTGATTTATGGGGCAGAATTTCTTCATGCAACATTTCTGATTTTCCATCAACATGGATCTAATCAGTCATATCTAATTCATATCCACAACCTTGCTTCTCAAAACCAACCACCTTTGTAACATCTTTCCAACATAGTTCATGTTTTGAGGCTAGGTCAACCTTGAGTTCCATCAAGGCATCATCATCAAAGTAGTGAGTTGAATCATCTTCTTCACATAAGACAACATCATCATCCTTTACAATAGAGAAATCATCATCATAGGAGTAGGGTTTCAAAGCACAAGTGGATTCATGATTCTCTTCAATTGCTAATCTAGAGGGCGCATGCACAATCATAAAGTGATCCCTTAATTCAACTTTATCCCAATTACTTGGCTCCATATATGACAAGGTCTTTGCATTTATTTCATATGCATAAACCTCACCACTATCCAAGCTACCCAAATCACAATATGACTCCTTCCTAGCAAGACAGAGGGTGGGTAGAGCGAGGCTAGGTTCACACAAAGGAACACTAGTAGAACTCATACTTCCATATAGTTCATCCATCAGTGCTGGTTTGGCGAAATCCAGATCAACATTTCCTTCAATCTCACGGTTGCCATGAAGACTTAGGTGTTCTCTAGTAGCGGGTTCCATAGTTGATCCATGCTTGTCCTCAATGGCCATTCCAAAAGATGCATCACCTCCATGTAGCTGATCATTGGTGGGTGATACTTGGATCACTTTCTCAAACCCTTGTTCACTTTCCCTCTTAGGGTGGAATTCTTCCCTATGTGCTTCAGGTTGGGATCTCTCCAAATCTCTTATTTTTGTGGGACCTCTTTTTTCTGCTCATCATCATATGCATGGGCAACATTTGTCTCAAATATATCCAAACCGTGATGCAAAGGCAATGAAGGAATATCAAATGAAACCATACCTCCTTGATATGGACTCAACATGACTGGTTTGGTGTCTTCTTTAGTCTTCACATCCACCTCAAAACCTTGTTTCTTGTAACCAACCAAATCCTCTTTGTCTTGGGTCTCCAAACATTCCTTAGAAGTACCATCAAGTAATTCTTGTGACTCCACAAGGCAAGATTCTTCCTCGTCCTTCTGAAACCCTTCTATCTCGTGATCATGTGTGGATGAAGAAATATTTCTCAAAATCACAACCTCTGAATCATCATACCTCATTATAATGTCCTCTTGTACCTCATTTTGTGATTTTGGCTTTGATGTGTCCTTCATCTTGGGCACTTCTTGCTTCAATGTTGAGTCTTCTAGCTCTTACCCTTTAATCTCTTCCTTGGCGGTTTTTGAATCTTCCTCTTCTTTCTTCTTTCGCCTTATGTATCATAAAGTCCCTTTTTGGGGGAGTAGCGGGACTCGTGTGCTCTCACGAACACATCAAGGGGAATGCAGGCTTTTGCATCATCTGACAAACTTTGATATTCGTACAAAACTTCAGATGCCTCGGTCTCCAGATCTGTGTCCTTTATCTAAGGTCCTGATTTGTGGTTGGTTATTATAGCCGTGAGAGATTTCATCATTTATATCAGCATCTAATTTACTTGATCTCGCTTCTTTATGAAAAATTTGATTTCGTTATTCTGCTCCTCCATCTTCATCTTACCTTTACCTCTATCCTTTTTCTCTCTCTATAAATCTTTGATTGTCCACAGGCTGGCAGAATCACTGCTTTGATACCACTATAAGGCACCTACCCGAATACAAAGTAGCAATTCCTCAAAAATACAACCAAACTTTTGATATCGACTTGCTTACCCAGAAAAAATAAACTTCCCAATTATAAATCAATGATTAATGTCCAACATAAATTCCAACGAAATAAAATATCACAGAGCAACTACAATTTGATGGGACAATGCTAGCCACAGGAATATACTCAGAAATATTTATTTATTTATTGAAGTTGGGCACCATACATGAATTACAATCGTCACTAGGGATATCTACTCAATTGTTCTCACAAACTCCTTAGTGTCGTTATTTTCCATCTCTTATGATGAAACTTCAGTCCCCTGTATAAGCTAGAGGAGTTGCAGCCCTCACAAACTCTCGTAATTGTTGTTGCTATCCTTTATGATAATCCCATGGAAGAGTGTCGCCGCAGATACCCTTTGTGATGGAGATCACACTTAAGCCACTCCCGGTGATGAACTCCTTGATATCACGATTTTTCAGGATGCGGGTGGGCGTTGTAGATGCGGATGGTGAGAGCCAATCGGCTACGTAGCCATCAACGGAAGGCACATGGTGCGTGAGTCTGAGTGATGCTTCTTCAAACACAATATCGACGCTAATCTTAACAAACTCCAGTCGCTACTGCTAGTGATTGATTAACCTACAAGGAGAATATTTGAGATCAATCAAAAAAATTGGATGTGAACGGAGACAAGAAGCCACAGGCGGAGACTACGTCCCACTTGGAAGAGCTCGCTACGTAGCCAAATCTTCTTATCCCAATTTGATGACTCCAACAATAACAATGATCAACATAAATACTAACCACTCAAGAAGTCAGCCATAAAAATCCAATGTTAATATTTAGCGCCGTCACAAAGGTATCGGCCAAAACATTAAATTTAAATATTATTTTAATATTATTATTTATTTTTTATATTATTTAACTATTTATTCAATTTAGTGTTAAAAAATGCTTTTACTTGCTTAATCTGAATTTAGGGGAAACAATCAAGATTTTGGGACATGACATATACTCATCCTATTGATTGATCATCTTATCGACTTATTAATTTCATAATGTTAATTATTAATACACCTTGTCAATTAATTAATTATGTTTTTGATGGAAAGGTGCTCTACTTAGTCAAGCTGGAAAGCTTCAGCTCCTCTAAACCTCCTTTTAGAATCTCCCTATCTACGTCCTGAGTCTCTTTAAGATCCTTGCCAAATATGTTGACACAATTGAAAAAATTCAAAAAAGATTTCTTTGGTCGGGTGTTGAGGAAAATAAAAGAATTCCCTTAATTGATTGGAATCTGGTCTGTAGACCTAAAAAGAACGGCGGTCTTAGGTTAAGGAGAATCAGATCTATTAATAAAATCTTCTTGGCTAAGCAAATTTGGAGAATTTTCTCCTCCTCCGGGGAGTGGATAGATATTATGGCTAGCAAATATTTAGATAACAATTTCTCTTCCATTATTAAGAAGGACCCCTACCTTCTTCCAAGAGGATCTATTTGCTGGAACAATTTAATTATTGGAAAAAAGATTGTGGAGGAAGGCATTGGTTGGCAAGTGAGAAATGGTAATAGTACCAGATTCTGGGAAGACAGATGGCTTTTTAAGAAACCCCTGATAAATATCAATCCCTTCAGAGATTGGGCTGAGAATTGCAAGGCTAGGTTTGGTACTTATGTGAAAGATTATAGAGTGAATGGTAATTGGGTGGACTTAAGTAGAGTTAGTCAGGCTTTGGTCCCCATCCAGACTACTTTGCTGGTTGTTAGACTTAGCTCGAAGCAGTTGGAGGACCGTGCGATATGGATTGATGATCCCTCTGGTAATTTTTCTGTGTCTTCTACTTTTGCTAAGCTCACTTCTTCTCTGGATCATCCTCCTTTTTGGTTTAAAGCTTAGTGCAATAATCTAATACCCAAAATTAACATCTTCTTTTGGATCTTGCTTCAAAATAAATTGCTTACGATTGACAACTTGTGTAAACGAGGATTTCAAATCCCTAATAGGTGTTGTCTTTGTAAGATGGATGTTGAAACTGTTAATCATTTATTCCTTCATTGCTCTTTTGCTGCTTCTCTTTGAAAAAAATTTAACAGGTTATGAAACCTTTCTTGGGTCTTCCCAATGCTCATTGAAGATCTATTCTCTCAACGGAAAGCCCCAACAAGGAATCCTTTACTTAGATTTTTCTGGGAGTTATCCTTTCCTCATATTGCTTGGGGCATCTGGAAAGAACACAACAACATAATTTTTAGGGGCAAAGAAGCCTCTGTGGATTATGTCTTTGACAAAATTGCTAGATCTTTGAAGGAAAACTTCAGTGTCGTGGCCCAGAAGGATAGGAAGACCTTGAATGCAGAGTTCTTGAACTATGATCTTTGTGTTGCTAAGGAATGAAACATATTTCCCATTCTGTCTAGCTTTACTTTGAAGGCTAAAAAGGACAGAAAGGGAGTTTGCTGGACTTTTCCGCCTAACGAGTGGATCAAAGCTAATTTTGATGGTGTGGCTAAAGGCAATCCAAAGGGGGCGGGCTGTGGAGGAGTTATAAGGGATTCCTATGGCAACTTCATAGGTGCGATTGCCTCTCCTCTTGACTCTCAAACTAATCACCTGGTGGAGGCGACTGGTGCTTACCATATTATAAATTTAGCCCAAAGTCTCAATATTAAAAACTTATGGCTTGAAGGAGACTCCAAAAACATAATTGACTGCCTCTGTGGCAAGTCTCCTCCCTCGTGGACCATCAAATCATGGATTGATGAAGCTAAATTGAAATTGGTCAAGTTTGAAAAAGTTAAAATAACACATGCCTATAGAGAAGTCAATGCTGTTGCGGACTTTTTTGCTAATGAAGGAGTTAAGAGTAAATAAGTGTGTACCTGGCTTAATAACAACTATCTAAATATCAAAGTTTGTGCCCTATTAAACTATGATAAATCACATGGTAAAGCATCATGTTATCCCTTTAATGAGGACAGGTTGGATCTTTCACATCACAATCATTAGATTGTATGGGACCGAGCTCTATGGAGTAATTTGCAAGTTTACTCTGCACGCTTTGTGGGTGCTAAGATTTGGTGGGGCCAATTTTAGAAAGGATTGTGTTTGGTTCTTCCTCTCTATGTCGGTCGATATGGGTGGAGACAGAAAGCAAACTGAGCCGGACAGCTATGAAACCCACATCAAAAATGCTAAGGTTTGGAACAAGATAAAAAGTGGAGGACTTATTCCTTTTCTGGAGAAGCTTCATGGTTCTGATCTGGAGGCTATGAATCTCTTTGCCAAAAATTGGCACGATGGTAACTTGACTATGTTCGGCAGGAATGTGGAGTTCAACGAAGATCTAATTGCCAAAGTTATGGGATTACCCACTGATGGGAAGAAGTTTTTTAGGGACAGGGCTTACTCTGATGAAGCTGTTATCAAATTCCCCAAAAATGACAAGGAAAAGCAAAGTTTGGTCAAAATTGTGAACAGTTACTTTGATGTTGACTCCATAAAATCTATATGGAGAAAGGTCCTTCGAGCCATTATGAATTATATCACGGTGGACAGGCGTTTTACGAAAGCCTATGAGTACCACTTCGCCCTCCTCAACCATTTCCGCCACAAGGTAAGGGTCTCTATCCCCTACTATCTCTTCTGCTCTTTGAAGAAAAGTTTGGAGGACAATAAAAAAAACCCCAAAATATTTCATATTCTTCATACTGGGTTAATTAGGCTTATTATTGAATATCTACATGTGCCTGCCCCTGCTACCTCGGAAGCTAACCCTGATGTTGAGAGTGATGATACTGAGCCCAGTGGCTCGAAATATTTGCCTAACCCTAGCCCAAGCCCAAAAACCCCTAGTTTGCATGTTGGCCCTTCCAAGGAACCGAGTAAAATCCGGGTTGAGCTTGAGCTTGACTGTCCTCCTCCTAAGATCAGCCCTACTGGCAAGACTATCCAGGCTAAAAGCCTTGTCTCTTACACCGAAGATTCCTCTGAGTCAGAGGAAGTTGATACCAACATTTATGAGCGCTGTGTGGACCCTTTACCGGACATACATAATGTCGACAATTCCCCTGTTAACACTGGTAAAGAGCCCTCCCTTGATTTTCTCTACCTAGCTAAAACCAATTCTGAGTCCCATTCTAAACTCCTGGATTGGACCTTTTTTGAAATCAATGAGCTTAAAATTAAAAACTAGGCCCTGCAAAGTAAGATCGAGGAAATAGGTGTTAAGATTGCTGAAATGGGTAAGAAAGAAGTGGTGCATAGTAACAGGTACATTGATACCGATGTTGAGTGCTTAAGGAATACCATCAGAACTATCACGGAACAAAACAACCGTATAGCAAGACATAATGCTATAATTATTAATGCAATGATTGAAAATCTTGACAAAACTCAGCAGGGATCTCTGGTGGTTGACCTGAAAGATACTGAAGATAAAAGCCAGGACATGGATGGCGACATTTCTAGAAGAACCCATGCCAATTTGAAGCGCAAGGCCCCCTTAACCCTGAAAATGGTTCAAACCTTTAAAAAGGGGGTTAAAGATATGCAGGAAATGGAGGC
This sequence comes from Sequoiadendron giganteum, assembly GCA_007115665.2. Lineage (NCBI taxonomy): Eukaryota > Viridiplantae > Streptophyta > Pinopsida > Cupressales > Cupressaceae > Sequoiadendron > Sequoiadendron giganteum. The sequence continues at coordinate 294,049,017 of CM021105.1, read as the reverse complement.
GGAGACAGAGACTGTCCTTAGGTCTCTGAAGTAATGGTTGGTGCTTTCTGTGTTCTTTCTCTGTTGTCCCTTATTTTCTGACCCTCTTGGTCCTTTTTGCTTGATTGCTGCTGGTTTTTTCTCTGGCAGCTATTTTTGTGGTGGAACTTTGGTGTTCTCTTCTCTTTTTTGAAAACTTTATGGTTTCGGGTCCCTGTAAAACCCGTTTTACCCTTTTATCAAAAACAATTCATTGCAATAAAAAAAATATTTCTTTTATTGAGAATATGTGAACAAGATGCCATATCATATTACAATAATAATTCCACTTCATTACAATAACTTCACAAGTTACAACAATACAATAATCTATACACTTACTTACATAACTCCAATGAGCTTTAGAACTAATTGTTGTAAGACGGTCTAAGATCCTTCTTTTCAAATCTTGGTTCTTTTGTCACATGCTATGGAGGAGAAGCATCACTCAGACATTTTTCCACCAACCACAGACTCATAATGTAGTCCCCCGCACATCTATCATTCAATAGATGGCCCTTCCCTTCAATGAAGAGATTGGTAGAGTAACCGATAACAACAACCAACTGATCATAGTTTTGTGTCCTACATAACTAGAACCTTTTGTAATCCGACATTCTCGAACTAACATGTAATATTGGATCATGGTGAACTGACAGAGTAGTCTCAAGAGTCACTTAACTAAGTGGAGTCTCGTACATTGCACTACTTTGATCAAAGAGTTCTCATTCGGTACTTTGAATGAAGTCATCTATCACATACACTACTCAAGGCCGATTTGACTTAAGGCTATCTTAAGCTATGCATAGGTATTGTCCTTCAATGGATAGTTTGTCATCCCAAACTGATCTACAACATACTAATCTACTTGTAATGAATCTATTTAGAAAGTACACAAGCTCCCTCCCATATTGGATTACTATCCTAGGAGTAACATAAGTTTTTTGAGTTAATTTAATAACTTAGTTGGGTGTACCTCAATGACTCTTGCATTCAATTAAAGCCTAGTATATAATATCTAAGATATACACCCCTCTCCTACTATGGAGTAAATATAAACACATTGCATCCCATTTTCAAACATATCTAGTATAATTAAATACCTATGTTGTACCACATGTAATATAATTAAATACCTATGTCAAGCAATCTCTTCAACATATCTAGTATAATTAACTACTTGTTTCAAACAATCTCTCCTATCATGGAGTACTTAAAAACACATTATAAAAATAGCCTAAAAGCTTCAATTCATCCCAAACTAATCTACAACATACTAATCTACTTGTAATGAATCTATTTAGAAAGTAAGTACACAAGCTCCCTCCCATATTGGATTACTATCCTAGGAGTAACACAGGTTTTCTGAGTTAATTTAATAACTTAGTTGGGTGTACCTCAATGACTCTTGCATTAATTTCAAGCCTAGTATATAATATCTAAGATATACACCCCTCTCCTACTATGGAGTAAATATAAACACATTGCATCCTATTTTCAAATATATCTAGTATAATTAAATACCTATGTTGTACCACATGTAACATAATTAAATACTTATGTCAAGCAATCTCTTCGACATATCTAGTATAATTAACTACTTGTTTCAAGCAATCTCTCCTATCAGGGAGTACTTAAAAACACATTATAAAAATAGCCTAAAAGCTTCAATTCATCCCAAACTAATCTACAACATACTAATCTACTTGTAATGAATCTATTTAGAAAGTAAGTACACAAGCTCCCTCTCATATTGGATTACTATCCTAGGAGTAACACAAGTTTTCCGAGTTAATTTAATAGCTTAGTTGGGTGTACTTCAATGACTCTTGCATTCAATTCAAGCCTAGTATATAATATCTAAGATATACACCCCTGTCCTACTATGGAGTAAATATAAACACATTGCATCCCATTTTCAAATATATCTAGTATAATTAAATACCTATGTTGTACCACATGTAACATAATTAAATACCTATGTCAAGCAATCTCTTCAACATATCTAGTATAATTAACTACTTGTTTCAAGCAATCTCTCCTATCATGGAGTTCTTAAAAACACATTATAAAAATAGCCTAAAAGCTTCAATTCCCTTTTAAAAGAAAATCATATGTACTTTTATTGCACAAATAGAAAAGACATTTCAGACAACATAGAAAACACATTAAATCCAAGTAAATAATAGGAAGAATAAATCCATATTCCTGTTATTGTTTATCCCAAATAATGATGTCAGTGCAGCCTTCTCCAATAGTAACTCAGCTTGATTCAGCTTCCCCAAAAAAATTCCCTCTCTTTTGTTGATAGCACACTTCTCTCAATGAATAAGACAACTCTCCTTCACAAAAGCTTACTCTTTTCTCACTCATAAACAAATGAAATGAATGGTAAAACTCAGATATGATACACAACAAAGGACGTATACTCTTTTTGGTTAAGAGTGTCTCTATCTCAAGTAAAATGGGAGAATGGAAATAATGTTCACACACAAAAATGAGAATGATTAGGAATGATTTCCAATAATGATCACGCAGTGGGTAAGAGAATGTGTTATAAGTGAGATGGTGTGACTATTTATAGAGTAGCCAACATCCAAAAAATCATATAGTTTAGGCATGAAGAATGACACCAATTTCATGACGTGAATCAGCATAAAGGTGGCGACAGATAAAGCTTAGAATTAGCATTTACCGTCAAGAGATTGACTTACATATTGACAACATTCAAAAGACCATTTCAACCTACACATCGAGAATTCACATTTTTCTCCCAAAATGACATCTATAGGAAAGTTAAAATAGAGGTGACACAAAAACTAACAAGTTGGCGCGATTCTTAGGTGAGAAGAAAATGTCAATGATAATTTATCAACACATAACTTGAATCAACTATTTTATGGGTTGAGTTGACTGAAGAAAATAAATGCGTTGGACTTTGTCCATGTTTTTTTTATTTCTCATATCGACCAAGTCAAAGCCAACAAAATTCAAATGGATTGCTATGTCTCACTCATGTGTATTCTTGGCCGGTGATATGTGGCTCTTTAGACAATGTCGTGTATGATCCAAAGTTAGTTTTCAAAGTAATGTCCAATATTGACATATTTTAGCCATGGAATTATAACATCAAAAGAAGTCTTCTATAAATCGACTTCTTATTAAATAACATAAAGTCAAATTCCAAATGTATAAAATCAATATGTAAAGTATATATTATTATTATATATATTATATATATATCATATACACATATATATATGTATATATAACTAAATATATATAAAATATTTTAATATTTATTAACATATAAATATATATATATATTAAATAAATATATATATCATAAGCCAGTCATCATACATTTGATATATATAATCGTATAAGCAAAATAATTATAATACACATTATATAGGATGTATGCATATATATATATATATATATTATATATATGTGTATGTGTGTGTGTATAAATGTATATGCCTCTATGTACACGTATAACCATATCGATGCATCTGTATGAGCATGTCCACTTGCTATTGTATGCTTGTATCAATATGCATATGCATATGGATACATGTATATACTATACATATATATGTTCACATCTGATTCACTTACATCCATTTACGCTATGATCATATCGATAGGCATGTACGTGTGGTATATCTATACATATGCATATACGTGTGTTAGATCCTATTGACACGCATGTGCATAATTATAAACATACTTCCACCTACATCCCACTTATCCATATGATTGTAATAACACAAGAAAGATATCAGAAACTCATACAGATAAATATCACACGCAAAATCATACAGAAGTAAACAAGACTCCAAATGCAAACATACAAGCTATGGATGACTTACCTATAACCCACAAACTGACTCAGTTCAATCACTCTAATGGGGTGTGTGTATATGCTCAAATATTTTATTTTACCAATTACTCGACCAAGATATTCTCCCGAGTGATACTTCCCCTCCCCTTGGAGAAATGAACATTTACCCGCAATCACTAACACATGCACTTGCAATTCAATTGTTCACAACATATGCAATATACATAAACATTTCCAAAGTTAGAATAATAACTCAATAACCATCTATTCACATATATGCAAGATTTCACCATGGATAACATCAACTAAGATAGCATCAAATGAGATAAAATACATATTGATAACAAGGTACAAGCATAACCTATTCATCTCCAGAATTCACATTACATTCATATTTACCCTATGTATTAACAGTAAATAGTAACTACACAACTAGGATGTAACATACTTCCCCCCTTGTGAATCATTGTCTTCGATGATCTATAACCTTTTAACATAAAGTTAAAGTTAATAAATTTTTACTTACTATTCTCAAAATACATAAGATTTATAAAACATTCATCCTATGTAGCAATCTTGTCCTTCCTGGACCTTGCTTCGAGTGCCCTCACTATCGCATAGGGAAATTTGGTATGCCTTACACATACTTACTCTCCCAAAGAAAACAAAGAAAACCTACACCCTTCAGGAAATATGTTCATTCCCATTCAATCGCTTCATCACTACACTACCTTTTCCAAAAAACTTTGAAATACCCAAGTTCAACAAGTACAAAGGAAATGGAGATCCAGTAGAGCACATACGAGACTTCTTACTATCATGTATGGAGGTACAAAACAATGATGCTTACCTCATGAGGCTCTTTCCACACAGCCTTACAAGTCATGTTATGGAGTGGTTTTCCCATCTGACACTGGGAATTAAAACCTTCAATGAGCTATCTAGCAAGTTCATAAGCAATTTCTCATTCAACATAGAGCAAGACATCATAGACACAAATTTATCAGTGATCAAACAAATTCAAGGAGATTCCTTTACCTCCTACCTATAGAGATGGAGGCACAAAGCTAGTCGATGCAAATGGCCTATTCCCAACAAGGAGTTGGTAGATATCTTTATCTCAAATGTCCTACCCAAGATCAACTACCAACTCACTATGTTATGTCCTACATACTTTGAAGAAACTATTAAAAAAGGATTGCATATTGAGAGAGACCTCATAGCGAGGGGAGTCCTTAAATTGAACAACTCAAAAGAAAGTCCCTCTAGTTCAAAGGATAAACAGAAGATCTGGGCAAATAACAAGAACATTAGAAACAATGGAGTGGTTGATTCTAGATCATTATGGCATGCACAAAATGTACCTCAAAAAAACCGCACATGGTACAAACGATCTATGTTCCAAATGGTACACAAAACAACCAACTTTCCTATCCCAAGAACGATCGGGTAGTCAACCAAAAAATGAATCAAAGAGGGCAATAGAGACAATACAATCAACTTCAGAGATAGTTCATGGTACTAGGAGAGTCACTTGAAATAGTCATGCATAAACTAGTACAGTAAAGCCTCATCAGGGTGAATGATTACCCAAACTATGAGGAACCTAGCTTCAAGACACTATGGTATAATGAGAAAGACTTGTGTGAATTCCATAAGATCAAAGGACACACGACCAAAAATTGCATGAGACTCAAACACATTATCCAAGACTTGATAGACAAAGGAGAAGTAGATTTCGAACATTGTCCCGAGAACAAGGACCTTAAAATATACACCAATCCAATCCCAAACCACACTAAAAGAAATGACAAAGGAAAAGACTAGGATTATCATAATGCTAACTATACCTACGAGGATACAATTTTAGGAACCCTCTCTCAATCTGATGATAATAGGGAAAATGTAGTGACTATACAAGGTGGAGACAACAACTACAATGTAACTACCCATCGAGGGAGAGTTACAATACAGGGAGCCCCATCTAAACCTACAAATAAGTCATCAAATAACTATAGCATTGTAGACCAGTTGAAGAAGACTCTTGCCTTAATCTCAATCCTAGAGTTGTTAAAACTGTCACCCACACATAGGAAAATACTTGAAAAATCATTGGAAGCATTATTCCTTAACGACCTCAATCCAAGGCAGTTTCAAGCCATGGTTAGAAAAATCACAGCTACCAATCATTTAGCCTTTTTTTGAGAAAGACCTTCCACTAAAGTCATTTCACAACCAAGCCCTTTACATAGAGGTTGGTGTCCACAAGAACATGGTCAAGCGGGTGTTGATAGATAATGGTGCAGGTCTAAACATTTGTACCTTTAAATTCATCAAATAGTTGGGGTATTTTGATGACGTGATAGATAAAGTAAGGAGCATTACTATAAGGGCCTATGATGACCTTAAAAGGAATTTTGAAGGAAGGGTCAAGCTACCAGTGCAGATAGGACCAGCCACCATGGAAACCACATGTCAAGTACTTGACCCTAAATTACCATATAACCTTTTCCTAGGATGCCCTTGGATTCACGCATTACAAGCAGTCCCTTCCACCTTCCACCAATGCCTAAAGTTTCCTCATGAAGGAAAATAAGTGACATTATATGTTGATCCTGAACCCTTCCACTTTTGTGTGAAGTTGGAAGAGAAGTACAATAAGATCCAATGCATACCTAGCAATGACATATCCTTCCATTCATTCTCGTATGTTGACCCTTCCACTCTACCATCAACCTCAACCAAGATCATATCAAGTGAGCAACCAAAAATGGAAACCAAGGTTCAAGTACTTGACAGGGGTAATGGGAATTACCACTTTAACCAAGCATTTTTGTATTGGTATGCTCCCACCAACACCTAAAATCTATGGAGGTTTGAAAGAGATCAAGGATGTTCAGACATTGCAAATGACAGCCAAACCCATGATTTTTACTAAGTGGGGAGACATGAAAGATGAAAAGATATTCAAAGAGTACTTCTCATCCATGATCTATAAAGAGGACCAAAAAGATTTAGAACAACCACAAACCCTTTTAATAAACCCTAGAAATAAACACTACCAGCTAGTTAAACAGATGGGATACAGTGGAATGAGCAGCCTCAGGCCACACAAACAAGGTAGGTGGGAGCCTATCATAGTGGAACAAAGAAATAAAAATACGGGACTGGGTTATGAACCAAAAGACACTATTACTCCAAAAACTGAACAAACCTCTTTTAAGAAACAAGAAATTCTACTAGTATTAAGGCACTGGATATCTACCATATCATGAGCAACGATTTACTCGTCGAAGACTTATTTAACAAATTTACCGTTTATAGGGTTCCTCTCCAATTTATCAAAACCATACCCAATGTCCACTATTATTTTGAAATGGATTTAAATGAATACAAATGGGATTCCCCTTCCTTTAACACTAGATATAGTTCCCCACTTCTAATAGACTTAGACACCCAATGGGAAAAATATACTAGAGCCATACTAACCATTTTGAAAACCTCTGTAAGCTTTACGGATAATGAAAAAATCCTCCCAATCTACTACCCAAAACTAATAGATTGGGACCAACAACAACATACACCTATTCTGGATCAATTCTAGAATGATGAGGCAATCATGGAGTTCATGGAACTTTGAACAGACATACCAACCTGTAGGAGATTGCAAAGCAGGGTTCATCATGGAGCTTGAATAGGATGCATACTTTTGTGGAGATATTGAACCTTGTAGTCGCAAAAATGAAAAGGAAAATATAAAGATCAAAGCAAGGTCCCCTATAGAAAACCACAATGTGGCTCTATTGGATCAAAAAAATAAGAAAATAAAGGACGCATCTGAAGGTGAAAACCTCCCAGAGGCACCCGAGGATGGAGGGTTCAATCTCCCCATATCTGAGTACCAAGAAATATCAACGCTCCTAGTAGAAGAAGTAGAGTCCATACATGTTGGCATCGTAGAAATCCAAAAATAACATACCACGTGGCATCACTTGATCCTAAAGAGAAGGAAAATTTCACAACACTCATCAACGACAGAAAGGTAAATTTTGCCTGCACCTATGCTAACATGCCTAAACTAGATCCAACATTAGTGGTACATCATTTAGCTATAGTTCCTAGAGCAAAGCCTATCAAGAAAAAACTTAGAAAAATGCATCCTCAAATAGCATTACTAGTAAAGGTAGAGCTAAAGAAACTACTAGATGTGGGTTTTATCAGACCCATCGATTATCCACAATGGATATCAAATCTAGTACTAGTTCCAAAGCCTACTAGGGGCATAAGGATCTGCACATATTTCAGAGACCTGAACAAGGCCTGTCCAAAGGATGACTTTCCATTACCAAGTATCAACATGATCGTGGATCTAACAGTAAGGCATGAGATGCTATCCTTAATGGATGGTTTCTCCGGATATAACTAGATAAATATCTCTCCATACAATCAACACAAAACAACATTTACTTGTGCTTAGGGGAACTTTTGTTAGAATGTAATTCCCTTTGGCCCAAAGAACACAAGAGCAACATACCAAAGAGCAAGACAACCATATTCCATGATATGATACACACCATCATGGAAGATTATGTGGATTATATTCTAGCAAAGTCCATCAAAAGAGAAGATCACTTGTCAAATCTTGTTGAGGTGTTTGATCGACTTGAACAATATAATCTGAGACTCAACCCTAAGAAGTGTCTGTTCGAAGTAACATCTAGAAAGTTGTTAGGGTACATAGTTTCAAGAAGGGGGATTGAAGTGGATCCTACAAAAGTAAAAGCTATACTAGAGATGCCTCCACCAAAAACACTAAAATAGCTAAGGAGTTTACAGGGAAAGTTGCAATCCATCAGGCGATTTATCGCACAATTGGCAAAAAATGCCACCCATTCACTCATCTTCTACACAAGGATATCACCTTCAAATGGGATGGGAGATGTGACCAAGTGCTCCAAAAATTCAAGGAGTGCCTACTTACTCCTCCTATACTCATGTCGCATATCCCAGACAAGGAAATGGTTCTCTATGTGTACCACACAAGCAGTGTTGGGAGCTCTCCTAGCCTAGCTAGATGATAACAATAAAGAAAGAGTGATCTACTACATCAACTGAACACTGGTGGGAAACGAGTTGAACTACTCACCCATAGAAAGAGCATACCTCTCAGTTGTATTTGTGACACAAAAGTTGAGGCACTATATCTTAAACAAAGAGGTAAAGTTGATTTCAAAAGTAGACCCATTAAAATACCTATTAGAAAAAGGAGTCCTAATAGGTTAAATTGCTAAATGGGTGATGATTCTAAGAAAATTTGATATAGATTATGTGGATAGAAGATCCATCAAGGGACAAATCATAGTATACTAGTTGGTTGAAGCACCCATAGATGATCACAAGCCTCTCACAATGGACTTTTCAGATGAGAGTATCTTGATGACATAATAGATAGGCCATTGGATTCTATAATTTGACAGGTCCCACACTCAACATGGCTTTGGAGCAGGTGCTCTATTTCTCACACCATAAGGAGATAATATACCCAAGGCATATAGGATCGCTTTTCCATGCACAAACAATATCTCAGAATATGAAGCTCTTATCAGAGGGCTCAAAATGGCTATTGAATGGAGAATAAAAGAGCTACAAGTCTATGGAGATTCTCAACAAGTGATCAGATAGGTGAACGATGAGTATGTTGAAATTATGGCTGCACAATGTCCCTAATGAAGTTGCAGTCTTCAATGGAGGACCTTTGCCAAGAAAATATTCACCCACACAAAAATAATTGCAATAATGGCATTCAAATAGAGATTATATGATTGATATCTAGAATGCGCTATGATGTTGCCAAGTATCTTAATCACACAACATGTGACAACATGAAAAACCTAACAACCTACCTAGGGAATGATGATGAGATAGATATAAGTTCTAGATTATTTCTAGAAGGAATCTTATCTCCTACAAACATTGAAAGGGTAGTTACCCCATTATTTATGATTTTCTAATTATGCGACCTAGGAATTAAATAATTAAATAAAGACCTAGGTTAAACTTATGTTAAGATAATTAAATAATTAATTACACCAACAACATAAGTGAAAATTAGGGAGAAAATGAAATATGCAATGATGATGGGTCTTGGCTACATGATGGCCATTTTAGGTACCCATTTACAAATGATAGATGAAATGAAACTAATCTCCCACAAACGAAGAAAAGGGGAAAACCTAGTGGGAAGAAAACCCCTCTCCAAAAAGGAGATGAAATGCAAAAAAGTGAGGAAGGATGGAGGACTCCATAATACCCCCAAGTACACCATTTGTCACATGGATACAATGCAATCAATAGCCCCCCCATATGAGGGAAATGGAGAGACTATATAGCCCCCCAGAACATGTGATCACCTGCAAAAATGGTAAGTGTCTAAAGAAAAAAAATGATCCAATGTCAACAAACAACTTATCTCCCTTTCAAAAGAAACAAAACCAAGTGCAAGTGCAGGGATGCTTCCCATTCTGGATAGGAATTGAAGGAAGCTATGATGAATATAGATGATGATGATGTCTCTAAAATTTTCTCATGTGTCTCCTTTGTCACTAAAGATGAAAATTCCACAATCAACTTAGGTACATGCCCAAACAATGAAGAAGGTGAAAAACTAGGACTATGCAGAAACTAATGTTGAACAAGATCCAAAGACAACAATATAATGTTCCTTCCATTGAAGGAATATATGGAGACTAGATTTCCCACCTGAATGAAGTATCCTTAAAACCACTGAAATAATTATAAAGCAAGAAAGGCGTCCAAACCATAAGTCTCCCACTAGGAAGAAGCAAATCCAATGGCAGATGTTGAAGAAACTCCAACTCCTGAATGGAATGGGAGGGAAGAATTCTTATATGAGAAATATTTGAAGAGAAAATAAGTGCCTCCAAGGTAGTCTCTAGATCCCCAATCAAGGTCGAGACAAGGGAATGTGGAGACTCAAGAAAAATCTCAAAAGTGGGATTTGAATAGAGGAGATATATCCCCTCGAGAATGTCCTCCAAACTTGTAGAAGTAGCCAAGTCTGCAATCCCTGAAACAAATCCATCTTGTGATGTCAAGTCTAGAAAACTGAATGTGTACTGATGAATGATGGAAGCCTCAATCAATGACTTTGTACAAGGAATCAGTGAATGTGAAGGTACATCAACGGTCTCTAATGGAGAAGAAGCACTTGTAGAACTTGTGACATCCTCATCTAAAGATTCAAGACATTCCAAAAGTAAAGGCTCTTGAATAGTAATATCATCATGGGGAACCTGATTTGAAGAATGACATTCTAAATCATGATCATCGGGGAATGGTGGAGTATCATGATCTCCAAATAGCTCCAAAATATTAGTCTTAAGGATATGAGGAAAATCACAATGATCAATAGCATTCAAAACATCACAATCAACATGCATTGCAATGATCTCTAAGACAGTGTATCTATTGCAACTCCAAGAAAACTTTTGAATACCTTCACTTGGATGGGGAACTATATCATATAAATGTGGTAATAAATGAAGTGAGTGGATATGGTGTATGATCCCATCTCACCATTGTTTATAGTTTCCCTTGTGCAACATGGTCAGAGAAGGAGTATATTCAAGCCCCATAATGTACTATGAATTTCTCCAAAAAATACAAAGACAAAGACCTTCAACAACAAATAGAAACTTCCAAAGATGATATGCAATTGAAGATATGCCACCTAAATTAAAAAATCATTCTTCAAATTTTAGGATGTCCAAGTAATTGATCAAATGCACCAAATTGGATAAAAACATTGCAAAAGTACTTGGAGCTGAAACTGACTAAAGTGACTGTATTGATGAAAAAAGCTCAGAAATATCTTTTGAATGCCGCTATAATCGCCAATTTTGACAATCTAATGAGAAGATATGGGATTTTGAGTCCATAAGGGAGGGTTGAATTCAGTATACTGGAACTTCTGATAGTAGAAAAAAATTGCAAAATAGATTACACCACTAGAAAGTAGGCTAAATCCTCTTTTTGACGATATCTCGTTTGTAAAATTTTGACACTGTGGTGAGAAGATATGGCAATTTGAAAAAAATTGCCCTATTAGGGCCTAGTGGGCTAATCAGGTGCAAAAATAAAGCACCCAAGGCTAAAAAAACAACCACTGGTCATTGATATGACTAGAGGGCAAGTTATGGAAAAAAAAGAGGGTCTCACCAAGGTCGGCGGTGACAAAGTGGTGGTTGGGTGGTGACGGGGCAACTGATAGGAGATGGTTGAGCTGGTGGTCGCAAGCGAAGAAATTTGTTACTATGGCATAAAGTGTGGGGGCTCGGTGGTAACTGATCAGAAAATGATAAAGCTTTGGTCGATAATGAAGATGCAAGAACCGATAGTGAAACTAAGGAAACCCTGATAGGTCAAATGGGTCGACAATCTCTGAATACGGCCTCTACCACATAGAATATTTCAAAAACCCCAAATAATTTTCCAACACACATCGAGGATGAAGGATGATGAAATCCAGCAAGATTTCAGCCATGGGTCGATAGTGGGTACTCTTCTCTATAGAAATTAAATGTCTGACTAACCAAATCAAGTCTTTGCAAACTTGAAAGGATATATAAAAAAATGACAAAGATATTTTAAATATTTTTTAATATTACAACTATTGCAATTAAAAAATAAAAAAATCTTTTTACATAGTGTACAAGAAAATTAAAGTCAAACCCTTGATGCCGATGGATGAAAAAATTATAGCCATGAATTTAAAAAATCAAACTCCTTGATGTTGACTGTGATTTAAATGATGGTCGCCCGAATTATTTTCTGCCAAAACTATTATAGAAATTACCTGAATTTTTTATTTTGCCAAACTAATGCAAAAAGGCCCTGATTTTTTTTAAATGAAAATGGTCTACGACTAAAAAATTTTGCCACAAAGTTTAACTGACAAGGAGGATTTTTTACTGCAAATTTGTATGGTTCGTACCAGATGATTTTGCAAACCCTAAAATAACTTTGATGGCTCTCAGGTTGATGTATCTGATTTCGATGAATGAATAGGTGATCTTAGGGTTTTGAGGCCTTTTAAAGACAATGGAAAGCTTGGATCTGACTCAATCTACTCCAGAAATCAGCTTGGTCCCTAGGTGGAGTCAAGTAGCCTGCAATGGAAACCTTCAAGCCTTCAATGAATCTCTCTAGCCAACTTCCTTGATCCAAGGATGAACTTTCACTAGAAAAGCTCTGATACCATGTTGAAATGATGGATGCACAATGTCCCTAATGAATCTGTAGTCTTCAATGGAGGACCTTTGCCAAGAAAATATTCACCCACACAACATGTGACAACATGAAAACCCTAACAACCTACCTAGGGAATGATGATGAGATACAGATAAGTTCCCTTCAAATAGAGATTATTTGATTGATATCTAGAATGCACTATGATGTTGCCAAGTGTCTTAATCACACAACATGTGACAACATGAAAACCCTAACAACCTACCTAGGGAATGATGATGAGATACAGATAAGTTCTAGATGATTTCTAGAATGAATCTTATCTCCTACAGACATGGAAAGGGTAATTACCCCATTGTTTATGATTTTCTAATGATGCAACCTAGGACTTAGATAATTAAATAAAAGACCTAATTTAAAATTATTCTAGTATAATTAATTACACCAATAGAGTACCAGACAAAAGATGAAAATTTGATGCCATATAAAGGATGGTGGAAAACTTCAAGGAATACTTTTTCACAATAACCTTTGAGAAAATTCCTCGAATCAACAATAGATTTGTCGATGCAATGGCAACAATAGGCTCACTGCTTGATATTCCACAAAATATTCCTAAGTATGATTTCCTCATCGAACAACTGCTTGTACCTACATTCGAAATCCTAGAATAAAAATTGGTATGTATTGTTGTTGGTCCTAACTCCCCATGGTACCAAGACACCTTTGACTACATCCAGCATGGTATCATACCACTTTACCTAACAACCACCCAAAAGAAGACCTTCATCCATAGAACTTTTCGCTTTACAATCCTAGGAGATACCCTATACTATTGTTGTCTAGATGGTGTGTTACTCTAGTGTCTTAAGATAGAAGAAGAAAACATGGCCTTATAAGAGGTACACGAAGGTGTTTGCAGGTCCCACTCTAGTGGACTTAACCTAGTCCAAAAACTACTCAAAATGGGGTACTATTGGCCCTCCATGGAATAGGAGTGCATTCAGTATTTTAGAAATTATTGTCAATGCCAAAAACACAGTGACCTAGTCCATGTACTAGCACAAGCATTGAGACCCATCACAACACCATGGCCTTTCTCACAATGGGGATTAGACATGGTAGGTAATATTTCACCTGCTTCACCTAACAAGCACAAGTTCATTATCACAACAACAAATTATTTTACTAAATGGATAGAGGCAATTCCATTGACCTATATCATTGGGAAGTAGATATCAAAATTCATTTTGAACTATATGATTTGTAGGTATGGAATTTCCCAGACAATCATAACAGACAACAAAACCCCATTCGAGAATCAAGATGTCCAAGAACTCAATTCCAAATTCTCTATCCAACATAGGTTCTCCACGCCCTACTATCCTCAAGGAAACGGTCAATCTGAAGCATCTAACAAAACCATCTTGAAAATATTAAATAATAATGTTAATGAATTCGGTCGTGATTGGCAATTGCAGCTAAACCTAGCCCTATGGGCTTATCGAACCGGCATCTGAACACCTATAGGTGCCACACCATTTTCCTTGGTCTACGGATCAAAGGTTCTCTTACCTATCAAGGTCAAAATCTTCTCATTGCAAATATCATTAAAAGGCATGGTTAGTAGCAAAGAATATTTGGTATCCAGTTTAAATGAATTGGAGCTCCTAGATGAAAGGTGTTTGAGCGTGTTAAACCATCTTCAATTTTATTAGAATCGGTTCAAACAAAGATATGATAAGAAAATCAAAGATAGAAACTTTCAGGTTGGTAACTTGGTCCTCACAAAGAATCAGAAGGTACAACTAAATCAGGATTGAAAAGGAAAATTTGAACCCAACTGGTTAGGCCCATTTATCATCACAACAAGCTAAAATTTTGGGGCATATTAGTTAGCTACTCCTAAAGGAGAACCTTTAGTTGAGCCACTAAACAATAGCTACCTCAAGAAGTTATACACATGAAGCATGTCAGAATACCCCAGGCAAAAGGGTAAAAATAAAATAAATCAAAAAACAAGAAAAATAGTAAAGAGAAATAAAACATTCCTTGAGTGAAAAACACTTTGTGGCACTCATAGAATAGGTACTATAGTGAAAAATTGGCAAATAGGTGTTATGTTTGAATAAGACTTGCATCATTATCTATCGATACTATCCACAACATTCATCCATTCGTCCCATAATAAAACATGTGTCCAACCATGGTTTGATACTGATTTAGGAAAGTAGTCTTGTCTCAAACTGGGGGCAACTTCCTAAAGCTAGTCATGGGATAGATCTTTATGTGTCCTATCATGGTAAAAAAAACAAAATAAAAAACATACAAAAAACAAAAAAACGTTTGAAAAACATCAAAAACAAAACAACATCATTGGATTATTCCTTCACTCAAACAGTCTAAGATATCATTTTCTTGAACCCCATAGCTAGTTCAAGTAGATTTCCCACAACATATCCTCTAGAAATAGAAGTGGAATATCAATCCAAGTTATCAATGTTATTTAAAAACCCTAAAAAAAGTTTATGCTTTGATTCAAATGATCAAACTATGTGGTCTCTACATGTACAACGTAGGCAAGGCTTAATAGCCCCTGAGGCCCTAGGTTAGTCCCCTTAGGTTTTTATCTTGTTTTATTTCAAATTAGTCAAAAAAATAATACAAAATCAAAAAATAGTCACAAAAATATAAAATCCAAAAACATTCACAAAATAGAAAAGATCAAAAACATCCAAACCAAGCGAACTAGGAGCCTCTACATGTAAAACGTAGGAAATTCTTATCTTTGATGAGCCCGTGAGGCCCTAGGTTAGTCCCCTGAAAACAACAAAAATGACATCATAAAACTTAGAAAATCAAAAAAATCCTATCTCCATTATCACAATCCGTAATAAAAATTTCACCCATAATAAAAAAATCCTCACCTTCACCCTTTGAAAAATAGACAAGCAAACAAAGCAAGCATCAAAAGCTAGAACTTTCAAGAAAACTATCGCAAATCTTTGACTACTAACAAACTAAAACAAAGCTGGAGTATCAACTACCTATCTTTTTGACAAAGTCACCAACAACATCCTGAGATATCCCTTAATGGATCTGTTCCTATGATAGACATGATCAACATTGAATAATAGCCACACCCCAAAAAAATATGGCAAGTGATACTACAACTTTGTTTTTATCTTTTTATAGTCTTATCTTTTCGATTTATTTTATTGACTCATTCCTAGGATCTCTCGAGGATGTCCATAAGGATTTAGAGAAGAAGGAATGGGGGCAATTGAGTGTCATTTTGATTTACTATTTATAAGATGTTTTTGTAATACTACCATGGTGAATACTTTCTTTATTGAGTGTATGGAAGTTGTTTTGAAGCATTTCGTGAAGCGGTGGCATATTAGGTGCTTAATACCTCTTGTGTTGGTAGTCTAACATGTTTTAACATAATCCAATTATACATTTTAAACAAATTTTTTGTATGTTTGGTATGAGCAAGAATATTCTTTGTATGTTGATTCAAAGTCCATGTAATTGATACAGAGTGACCTTGGTTATCAATACCCTGGTGCATCATATATTTTTGCTACATCAAACAAGATTATTCAAACTGCAAAACCTCCAAGCAAAGTGAAAGCAACTCATCAGTACTAGCAAAATAAAATTCCTATCCATCATCAAATATTTCTTCTAACTAACATCCATCTTGCATCGCAATATCATTAGTACCATATCCATCTTGCATCCACAATATCCTCAATACATATCATGATGATAATAAAACAATGAAAACATCATGTATAATGTATAAGGAATGCATCCATCATATATCAACATCATATAAACATCATATATCAAAATGATATATTGATCATCCATAATAAAACATCATATGATATAAATTATGATCCATCCATCCACATCATATGCATACATTAGAAAAGTATAAAAATACATATATAACCATACATCATCATACATCATCATGCATTACCATAAACACATAATAAAGCTGAATTGAAGAGGTATATCTCATATATATCATCATCAAAAAAGGGAGAATTTCATAGTACACCATCATCATGAAAACAAGTGTGATAGGATAATACAAAATTATATATATATATATATGAGGCCTCGACTGGGTCAATGAAAATATATACAAAAATCATGTTTGCAATATGTCTATGAGAAATGAACATCATAAAGATCAAGTACATATGTAACACTACGTGACAGGAAGGGGAGGACTCTATAGACTAGGCTGCAAACCACCATTTGGATCTATCTTCCTAACAGAATGACTAGCTGACTCGATATCGCCAAAATCTTGATCATCTCTATGCTCAAGGAACAAAATCATCATAGAGAGTCTGATAGTATGTAGCCCTCTATAACAATAGATCCCACTTTGCACAAAGGGTATCACACTCTACTATAAGAGTATCTCTATCCACCATAATCACTTGCAACTAATCCTCTACAGCATGTCATCACCCACTCTCGTTGTCTCACTCTTCCCTCAATCTATCCCTCTCACCACTCATTGTAACAACCTGATCCTTCATGACCTATCATCACACTACCTCTGCATACCTCATGGTTGTCATCTATGCTAACAATATTCCTCCATATCCCAATGGAGGAGGGGACCTGGAACATGTCCCTAAGCCTAAGGTATTTGATCACCCTGACCACCTTATGCTCCATCCTATTGGGCTTGACCAAGCTGCTCGACTAGAACCTCAATACACTACCTCTCTCTGAGACGACCTGTGATGTCTACTTTGCTGACAACGGGATCACCGCCAGGATCTATAAATCTCAATGGCACACATCATGCCAACCATTGATAAAAATTGGGATTAGTACCCGGATCTATTAAACCCACTAGCCAACCCCATCTGATGGGGCAAGTGATCTGAAAGCAACAATGGCATCATCTCTATCAACCAAATGACCCCATACTCGAACCTCTCAGGTGGTCTAACCAAACTGAGCCTCATATATATCATGAAACTGACCTTGTCTCTCTCCAAACTACCTACACACTCTGTCAAGTAAGTGTAACTCTAGAAGAGAGTGAGAGTGACCAATCAACCATCTGGTCTACCGACAATACACTGGTTTCTCCTGATCCTCTAGCCATGCATCACAATGCATATAAGGCCTCTAAACAAAACCTGGCATGTCATCAAACACACAACACTATTATGGAAGATCCCCAAGCAAGGAATAATGAAGAAATTATCCATAATGATAGGAGTATGGATCACCATCAGTACAATCCTTTAAACCATCAGGTCACGTCACTACAATGTGCTCCCAAGCACATACATGTAAGAGAGAAACACTTGTAAAAATGGATTTCCCACCCCGATATGTAACTTCATGCATATATTTATAGAGGTGGGGGAGAAGACATTGACCCCATGCATACCTGGTCCCATGGTTGAACATACCCTCAATACAAATACCCCATCAAATAGTGAACTAATGACCTCTCCTATTAGGAACAACTAGCCCTAAAATCAAAGTGCAAAGAACAGGGGAAACAGAGTGCGCACTACCAACAAACTCTGATAAATCAATCTCAGATTGTCGAACCTCCAAGTGGCTAACACCAGGCACGGGTACCCCATCAAACATGGTATGTAACAATCTCACCATGGATAGGAATGTAGAGAATCTCCACACATCCTCAAGGGTAATGGTGGCCTCTCCTATAAGTAAATCTTGCTCCAAAACATCAAAATTGGTAATCGGATCAAATGGATCCTGGGGTCATCTCTCCCTCGGCTATAGTGATTTAAGGACCACTTGCAATCATTTTAACCCATGATGTTAGGCTTTCGCTTTGAACATGTAAAACGAAAAAAATGATGAAAAACCTAGGGTTCCAAATAAGTGAAAGTGATAAAACTTTAGCAAAAGTGATGAAAATTAAAACAAAGGCGAGAGAATTGAAGAAAATTTAAAAAAATTTCAAAAGCGCTGAGGAATGTCAAAAGCAAGAAAAAAATCGAAGAAGTTTTTCAAGGGTGCAAGTTTAACTCAAAAGCTCCCAAACCAATGTATAGCCATCAAAGGCAAAAAAAAAAATCAAGTGCTCAAAACAAAAGTGAAAATCCAAGACAAAGGCGCAAAAGAAAAATAAGTGTGCAGAAATTTTGCAAAAGCACCAGTTTCAAAAATTCAAGTGCACTAAACCAATGCAAGTGCATTGAAAAACTAAAAACTATTCTTTTGACTTAAGGAATTTTGTGTGTGAATTACGAGAACATGAAAAGATTAAAAGGAGAAGTGAGAGGGTACATACCAGGCCACCAATACTTGCGAGGCATCCAAACTCTCAAACCAAATCCAAATGATGTGGGGCTCCCTAAATCCTAGGCATTGCTCCTCGACAACTGACAAAATGAGAAATCCATAGGCTAGAATTCACTATAGGATCAAAGTGAAAATGAGGTAATTAGAAACCTAATTACCTATTTTAACCCTAAATACCCTAATTTTCACCTAAGAAACCCTAATTTCTACTTAGGGAACCTCCCTACATTCAAATTAGGACTTCCTAAGAACATTGAAACAAGCAACAAGAGACCTATAGACCTAATTTTTCCTCCTCTTCTTAACTAAACTGAAATAAAACGGTGTCGTGAGCCTAACCTCAAAATTAATAATTTCTCCCAACCTCTCGAGGGGGCAACACAGAGTACTACCATCATTTTGCTAACCATCGAGGCACATTGGGGCATAATTTTTTTTTCAAAATCTTGATCTTAACATTGAATCTTTAAAGCAAAGCAACTTGTACTTTGTATCAAAGAGGTGTAAAATGTAGACATGTAAAATTGACCTAACACTTATCACACATACTAAATGACATTGTCGCATCATCGGCATCATTATCATAAAACATCACTGCATTTCACATAAAAAGCATCAAAAACCCTAATTTCCTCTATTAATTGAATAATATGACATTATTTAATTAATTCACTTTTTCATCATTTTTTAATAATTAAATAAATTCCATTTATTTAATAAAGTTCTAAAACCTTATTTTTGCTATTAATTGAATAAAAACAACATTATGTAGTTAATTCACGTTTCATCAATTTTGACCAATTAAATAAATTACATTTTTTAATAAAGTCCTAATCCAACGTTATTTCATCTTGGTTAGTTAAATAACACCAATTATTTAATTACATCACTAAATCACTTTATTTCCCCTAAGTCGATTGATTTATTAAATCATAATAATTTAATTAAACTCACTTTCCCTCCAAATTTGAATAATTTGAATAAAATATTCAAAACATTATCAAAAATAAAATCAAACTAATGCAACTTTGTTTGTAAAAAATTCAAAATTTATTTGCACGTTCAACTCCAAAATGAATTAATTAATTAATCATTCTCAACCACTTTCTTGATTGAGTAAATTACGATCCCCTGATTTCTCAATCTATATTCCTCACTTATCAATATAATTCATGTCCAATCAATCTAATTCATGTCTGATCGATCTAATTCCTAACTAATCAATCTATCTCTCAATCCTACAAATTATTCAATCTATTTCTTCAATCACACAAATTGTGTAATATATTTTGTACAAATCATTCATGTCTAAATCCTCTCAACATCTTTCAACCGTTGATCTTGATTCAACATTGTTTAATCTTGATCGTCCATTTCAAATCACAATTTCTATATAACAAACCTCTTTCCTCACAAAAAAGGGATCAAAGAATCAACATCATTTGCACAATGAAGTACTATCGATATTCCTAATCACCATTAACACATCTTCAACATATCTTCGATCAACCAACATGTAATGCATCAAAAGCTTCTCACATGCAACAATGGAGGTTTCACAATTATATGAACAACCCAAAATTAGGTGAATACACTTCGACATGGGATGGTAACCTTTACTTTGCTTTAAATTTCATTATGATAATCGTAGGATTTCAATTGTGTGTTCTTCAATATCTTATAAAGTCATTTCATTAGTGAAGGAATAGATCTAGGATTAGTGTTTTTTATTTAGATTAGATTCTATTTCATTTGCATTTGTTTTGTTTACATACCATTGTTTCCCCCCTCACACAACACCTAATCCAACTCTCGAGTTATGGGTTGGAAGGGAACGATTTAATGCCTTAAGTGGCTTGTGAATGATTTACATGTCTCGGTGTTCTCAATTTGTGTCATTAAAAACCTTTGTGTAGAGGCCAACCTTGTCTTCTAAGATATTCTTTGAATGTGGTGCATTGGAATTTTACTGTCAAGAAGTTACTTACCAAGTCTAATTTATGGTTGAGGCATAGAGCTCAAGATTTCATTTTCTTGTACAAAAGCTTGAGGTGGTGATATACATCTATTTGTTCCCTCCATAAGTTTCTTGTAAAATCATCCCTTTGAGGCATGAGGTAGGCCCACCTCAAATAATGTACCTATTCTCTCTAAGTTGTAATGATTATCTTTTTTGAACTTTCCAAGTGAATATTAGAAGAATATTTGCAAAATATATCCATTACCTTAGACATCAAATACTTTGCTTGGTTTCAAAACAACTCAAACAAACATCAACATGTTCTTCAAATTTCAAACCCTTCGGAATTAGTGTAAATACCCTTGAAAAGTCCTACATTTCTACTTTTCCCTAAGAATTTTATCTTTAGAGGCTTCTAAATATTTTGACTTATATCTTAATTCACACTTTCCAAAGTCAGCATAGGAAACTGTATCACCTTGGTAATATTACATTTAGAAATGTGATCCTAATAAAATGCTACTCCTAATATGAGATGCTAAACAAAACTAATAATGCAATGAGAAGAAGTAACAAGATAAAAGGGCACCTCAATAAGATTAGCCTAAGAAAATGGTGAAACAAAGGAGTAAGATAAAAACAAATGACGATTGAAGTGTGTTATACCTTTCCTTTGTTGCTCCTTCCTTGGTTGGCCCTTTGATTCTTCAAGAATTGTGTGCTCCTTGGATGGCAATGAAGTTGAATGGATGCAAGATGAATTGATGCAATATGGATTGATGATGTAAGTGCTATGATGGATGAAAGCTTGAATGGCAATTTTGCAAGAGTTTTGTTGCAAAAGACTTGATCCTCAAAATGAGAGAAATGAGGGGGGTATTTATAGGCTAATTGGAATTCTCTAGAGAATTCAATGGTTGGGATTGATCCAACAAGATCAAGATGAAGGGCTATGGTGAGTTGAGGACTCACAAGCCCTCACATCAAGACATGTGGAATGTGAGAGGTCTTAGGGTGGAGAGATGTGGAAATGAGGTGGAAGGGAAGTATATGAGGTGGATCTTGGGGGATGAGAAGATTCCTTGGAGGAATAAAAGTGAATTAAAAATTCACAATTATTAGAAGAATCTAGTGGATAAGTGAGGGTCTCCAAAAAGCTGGAGATTTGTCACATGTGGGTGATGTGACAAGTCCAAGGTTCTAGAAGCCTTGGGCACATGTAAAATGACATGTCACATTTGCATGGGGAATGAGGAAGACCTTGGAAAGACAAAAGTGAATTAAAAATTCACATGGGGAAGAGAGGAACCTTGGACAAACAAATGTGAATTAAAAATTCACATGGGAAAGAGAGTTTAGGCTAAAAAGGGTAAGTGGGAAGGTTGACCAAAAAAGGTAAGCCAAATGTGGCTAATGATTCTGATTAAGGTTGTGCAAACACAGGATTAGGATAATTAATGAGAGATTAGGGACAAGTGGGAGATTATGGAGGATGTGACACTTAATCTTGATTAAGTGGTGCACATCCTAATCACAGCTTAATTAATTTAATCTTGATTAAAATAGGGTTATGGAGAATGTGACAAGGAGAGAGAAAAAGAGGAATTAAAAAAATTAGTTTTTAATCCAAATGGGTTAAATGACTAAATTAAATAATTTTTCATGTTTATTTAATTTAGAGAAGAAAAGGGGGTGAGGTAAAGTATTTAATTTATTTAATTACATACTTTAGGAACCTTAGGCAAAGAATGAAATAATGATTAAATAAATTATTTAATCACTCTTAATGAAATATATGAATATAAAGTAGACGATTTTGATCATATGGAAGTGATCAAATTTGGATGTCTACAGAAACTATGGCTTAGTCTCTTGATTTTCACATAATGGACTTTGTGGAATGAAAGTTTCCTAAGTCCTAGACATTTTAGTTTGAACTTAATTAAGACATATTGATGTGGTAATAAATAAAATCTCACTAAATCAAAGTTTAAAGCCAAATGAACACACTGCACATTGGGCTTATTTAGGTAACACATTGACTCCCAAGCAAAAAAGTGAAACAAGGAAAGTATTATCAACATTGGTCCAAGTTCTATTTTCAAAACATCGAGTTCTTAAGATTTTATCACTTTAGAGGTATAGCATGTTTTTCACTACCTTGGTCTTGTGAAACAAAGGTACCTTTTAGGTTAACACATTTTGGGTCAAAACATCTCATCCATCTTCACACATTTTACACTCTACTTCACAAACAACTTTAGAAAATTTTGGACACGTCAACACTCTAAAGACTTAGTAAATCATCAAACCAATCCCCTAACTTATCTATATGTGTGTAAATGAATCATTTTCCATACACTTAGTTGATTTATTCATCATCCTTTTTTGAACTAGTTTATCTTAAAGGTCACACATACACCTTTAGATTTACAAGTTCATTATCACCTTTTATCCATAACATCAAAACATCCATAACAAGATCACAACACAAGAAAAACATGGAGCAAACCAAAAATACATCTACCACAAGTGATACTATCCCACAAGAATTCAATCCTAGGAGTCATTTTACCCCCTCACAACAACTAAAAAAACCACTAAACAAAGGGTATGAGGTATAATATGTCACAAACAACCCACATGAGCTCACTGAGGAAGAACTCCTTGAATATCAACAAGATCCTAAAAAAAGCCACATCATCAACACTATGATGAAGAAAAACCCTACACAATACATGCTAGCCTTAGAAAAAGAAGGGGCTAAATTCCCTTCTGCATTTGACTTTGACACAATTAGGGAACAAACCTTAGAGAATGTGGCTTCAATTCCCCCAACTTTCATCGCACAACCCTTGGCACAAGGATTGAATTAATCTATAAATCAACCTACTCCATCCTGTTTGCCAAGTCAAACATCAACTTCTAGTATTGCAACTAGAATTGCAACAAACCTTGGTCTCATGCCCAATATAGAAGGAAACACACTTTTGGGTAGACAAAACACCAACCTTCCCCAAAACATAGATTGGACACCAACATTTGGTGCCCCATCCCATTCTTCCACCACCATTCCTAAACACCCTCTACATCCACACATACCACTTGCATTCCTTAACACCACAATGGCCTTGACTTTTTTAGCACAACCATCTTCATCCATCACCACAAATACCACAAGTGCACCTAACATTACACAAGGTAATGTGAACCAAGTTCCTCAAGTAGAACAACAAGGGCAAGTTAATACCCTTACACAAATTCAACCCTTAACACAACAAGGGACATCTTCATCCAACCACCCAATTGGCCCATCAAACCCATTGGTTCCACAAAACACATCAAACCCATCTATCACGAATCTAAATCAAAGTAACCCATTGGTCATGAATCCTATCAACCAAGGGAACCCTCCATAAATCAATCAAGCGAATCCTCCCAATTTATTGACCCAAGGTCAAAATGTGCCATTGATCACAACACCAAATGGCACCATCATCTTTACCATTGGTCCCCCAAGCCATGCAAAATCAAATGGGACCCCAAACCTACATTCCTCCATCTCAATTGATAATTTTATTAGGAATTATAGCACAAAATGACCCCCAAAATCTCATCACCCAACAACCCACTCACACCATGGTCACTCAAAATCCATCTCACATACACCAAAATAAAAACACTTCGATGTTGCAACAACAAAAATATTATCAACAAGCATTGCAACAACAACAAGCTCATGATCGAGCTTTGCAACAAGCACAACAAGCTTATCAACAGGAACTGCAAGCACAACAAGCTCAAGCTCAAGCTTTGCAACAACACCAATCCCAACAACAATAAGCCCATCAACAAGCATTGCAAGCACAACAATATCAAGTGAAAGCCTTACAATAACAAAAATCTCAACAACAAGCCTTAACTATGCAACAACAACAACAACACACCCAACAACAAGCGTTGCTCACACACCAAAAAAACCAAGCCCAACAACAAACATTGCTAGCCTAACAATACACACAATAAGAACACTTACGCAACAACAATAGGGTTTGTATTATAATCCCCAATAAAATTTCATGAATCCAACTACACAAGGAGCATATACACCTCCCCCACTATCAGCACTACACACACAATACCAAAATCCACTCTACATGCAATATCAAAATTCCACTTACAACTCATTGGCTATCCCACAATATACCACATATGCTTCTCCACCAAATTTGCAAGATTATGTGTCATCACAGCTCAAGGTTCCCATGCAATAGATCCAAGACATACAAATGGGAAAAAATAAGAAACCACATATACAACAAAACTTGTGTCCATACCCTTTCAATAGGAACATCGTGATGGTACCTTTCCCACCTGAATTTGAAGTCCCAAAATTTGACAAATACAAAGAAAAGGGAAATTTGATGGATCACATCAAATAATTCCATGTAATGTGTATGGATGTGGCTTACAATGGTTCCTACTTGATGCACATTTTCCCATGCAGTTTGGCAGGGCTAGCAATTGATTGGTTCTCACAATTGCCTTTGGGCATTCAAAACTTCCAACAAATAATCGATAGGTTCATAGATCATTTCTCCTTCAATCTTGACATGGATGTGAGCTTAGAAGAGCTATATAACCTCAAAAAAAAAAAATGAGGAATCCTTCACAAACTTCCTACAACGGTGGAGACAATGAGCTAGCAAGAGCAAATGGCCTATCCCTAAAGAGCAACAAGTTGAAATCATCATTACTAATATTGACACAGATGTATCTGTAATGATATAAAATAATTCCTGCAAGACAGAACTGGGTTAGTACATGCATGCAATAATAATACTATCAATCAATCAATGGAAAGCAAAGGAGAATATGAAAGAAAAGGAATGAAACTAGAACAGTCTCACCCATTTCTCTCCTCCATGACTAGTTCCATTGTACCTCATCAAGCTTGTTGTTGTGATAATGGATGCCCTCAGATTTGTGAGCAAACTCTATAATGCCTAGCCCTTAAGCAAATGCCTTTGAAGGATTTAATGAAATGAATCTATATGCAAAACTAGAAAGTTAATTCTATTAATGCCAGTAATAATATAAGCCTATGTGTGATATGAGAATGCTAATAATGAGACTACCAAAATAATAATAAATTAAACGATCAATCCCGAAAATGAGATCAAGATTGTCATTTTATAGAAAATGCAATCTTGAATGGATGGTCGAGATGAGAGATTTGAGGAATGCCCTAGAATCAAAGGTCAAGATTCAATAATGCAACACTCAATTAGGGTTAGGGCAAAATACCCATATGTGTGAATAAGATTTAATTAAATGAATTAAATCAAGACTGAATGTGACAGTTGAGATGAAATTAGTAAAAATCAAAGACAAGAGGATAAGATTTTAGAAAATAAGTAATTTTAGAAATTACTTGATTTGTAGAAGAATAATTCTATTTTGAATTAAAGTAATTCAAAATAAGGATTTTGTGAGATAATAAGTAATTGATTTTTGAAATTAATTACTAAATGAAGAATCAGTTAACCATGTGATATTTTTAAATGATTTATTTTATTTAAAAATATAAAGTGTCACATGCCATAATTAAATAATTACAAATAATTATTTAATTTAGAAGAAGTATTTAATTAATTAAATAAATTATCAAATCTATTTAATTAAGAGGATTTAGGAATTAGTGACACATTAAATAAATATATTTTAAATATATTCATTTAATAATCAGGAGGACATTAATGATAAGGATTAATTAAATAAATTGATGACTTTGACAATTAGTGACATATTAAATTAAATAAATAAGATTTATTTATTTAATAATCATGAAGAACGAAAGATTATGAATTAATTAAATAATCATGAATTATTTAATTAATAGTTGAATGTGGGTTAGGGACATAATTCAAATGTTATAATTATGCTAGGACGAAAGGTGGTAAAATATTGCTTACAGGCCTTGGTCATTTTTATGTGTCTATAGTATCCTTTCAGTTAAAGATGAAATGTGTCATGTCTTATGATGATCTTATCCCTAGGGCCCTCAACATTAAGAGAGCCCTAATCGCATAGGGAACCACACAAGTGTATAGAGATAATCACCTATCTATTAATTCTAATGACAAGCCACACTTTTGGGATAAGAACAAGAATATAAAAAATGATGGTGTTGTTGATGCAAAGGTGGTTTTAATTTCTCCCAAGAAAAAAAACAATCCACCAACAAACATGCAGCAAAACATACCATAAATGAACACGCAGATGCCAAACAATCAACCCATGATCAATGTTGCAAACACTCAATGTGGACCACAAAGAACAAACAGTGATCCTAAATGAAAATTCACTCCCTTAGGGGAACCTATGGAAGATGTGTTGAAGCAGTTGATACATTCTAACCTTATCTTTCTCCCATATTTTTCAAACTATCAAGAGCCACAAGTCAAACCCCCTAGCTATAGAGAAGATCATTTTTGTGAATTTCATTGATACAAAGGTCATAATACACAAAAAAAAATTAGACTCAAGAATCTAATCCAAGATCTTATTGAATAAGGAGACATTGATGTTGATAAAAAAAGTGTGAATGACAATCTAAAAATTTATACAAACCCTATGCCTGACCATACAAAATTAAAAGATTCGGGAAAGGCATCAACCTCAAATAACATAAACCATACCCATGATAACATGGTGGGACACATTTGTGTTATTCATTCATTGCAACATGAGGAATCAAACACATATTAAGATACTATTTTAAAATAAATCCAAACCAATCAATGGTGCCTAGCAATATTTCATATCATAATGGCATCAAATATATCAGATTGTGATATATATCCCACATATGACTCAAAGATTGGTCATATTGAAGAAGTTCCAAAGGAGCAAGAAATATCCCTCTTTTTACCAATACCTACAAAATGTTGTGAAGAGTATTTTATCGATGATGTATCATCCACCCAAGGATCATTTCAAGAGGAGGCTCTTGAGGATAACAAAAGTTTCTTTTAATCGAGTCAAGATCAAGAACCCCTATCCTTAGAGTTTCATCAAGAATTGAGGGACATCTTCCAATCCATTTAAAACCCCAAAGATATCCCCGATATCACCCTTGAGATGTTTATTTTTGATGGACATATAGACATTATTCATCCAAAACAAGAGTCCCCCACTCTTGATATTCCCACATAAGAGCAAGCAGCGGTCGATATTCTTGATCCTTATAGTGATTGTGCATCATCAACATCATCTAAATCAGCACCAACATCTTTTGAAGCAGTATCAACAGATAACAATTTCATAGAATCAGAGAAAACATTTCATATTCCTATACATCAGGAACCCATAGCAATATCATATGTTCATGACAAGTCATATTCAGTGGCTATGGATTAGAGGATACATTATCGAGGCAAAGGATTAGATATTGTCACTACCTTTACAACATTGTGGACAATATTGTCTAATGAAAACATCAACATAGGGGGCATGAAGGATCTTTATAATGAAAATATTGTCAACACTAAAACTAGTCACATCATGAATTGTCATCCACCCATCATCTCATACACAAATTGAGACCAACGTCAAAAGAAAGATTCTTATCAAAGCAAGGAGAAGATCATCAAAGAAAATGAATTCATAAAGCAAAAAGGACACATCAAATACAAATGGATACCAAAGAAAAATAATGAAAATCATCCCTCCAAAACTCCATTAGTCAAAGAAACTACGAGGAAAAATCAAAAAGGAAAATGCATCCATCAAAAGTGTCCTCAAATACAAAATCAAGCTTCTCAAGCAAGGAAAAAATTATATCTAGTGGTTGGTCCTAATTCCACTCAAATCTCCATTTCCACCCATCATCTCTCATATTCCCAAGTTTGGAGAGTCAAAAGTTCCAAACCATTGACCAATACATTTCATATTCCTTCATGCATGTCACAGTCCATTTTATTCATGATATCCAATTCTCACATTGACCATGTGTTGGAAACTACCCTTCATCATAAGGATTTTTAAGGCACTCTATCATGATGTATGCACATAGATGAGGTTAATTCTAGTACCAAAAAGGTAGATCAAAGTTCTCAAAAGTTGCATTCAAGTGCCCATGTCTTAGCGAAGCAGCTTCTTCAAGCAGGATACCGTTGGCACGTTGGCACGTTATGAAAGTGGTGTCTATATCAGTACCACTAGGTGGTTCAACATGAGGGTACAAATTTTTAGAAATCATAAAAAATCCAAAAATCCAAAAACAATAAAAATAAAAAATCGTCCTCCAGTGAAAACCACTACGGTGGCACTTTGGGCAAGTGCTATGATGAAAACTTGGAAAACAAGCATCATGAGTAGAATCAAGCATCTATATGATCCCTCTTAGATAGAATTATCTCATCCTTTTCATGATAATTCCAATGTTCCTTCCATCTATCCAATCCAACTTTATCCAGATATTCCATTTTATCTTGATCTTGATAACGATTCGGCGTATACTTCAACTCTACTCATGGAAATCTCTTGACAAGATCTTTACCATTTTGTCTCATGAAGTCCCATCACCCATATCTGGCATGACAAAACTCTATTGAACTCTTCACATACACATTACCTATCTTGGTTTGTCCATTGAACTATGAAATATTGCTAGACACTAGGGCCAGGTTATTGCACTCTTGTTTTCGAATAACTCTTGATCCATGTCTTATATCTCACAATGTAACATCAATGTCATGATCTAGGTATCGTTTACCTCAAAATATCTTAGAAAGTACCAAAACATTTGAAAACCTCATAAAAATCTAAAAACACTTGTAAAATCCAAAAAATCCAAAAACATCAAAATCTTGTACAACCAAAAAATTCAAAAACATTCGAAAAGTTGTAAAGTCAAAATCCAAAACATCTAAAACATTTGAAAATCCCTAAACATGTCAAAATAACAAAAAATAAAAAATAGAACCGAGTCAAACTATTAGTCTCGAAGCTTGAACGTAGGCAAGGCCATCACTGATGTGCCCCTAAGACACTTAGGTCAATCCTTTAGAAGTCTATCATAATAAATTGGAAAACCATCAAGTGTTCATATATCATCAATAATAGTTCAAATTTAGTTGAACTATGAGTCTTTGAGCTTGAACATAGGCAAGGCCATTACTGATGTGCCCTCGAGATGCTTAGGTTAATTCTTTAGAAGTACATCATAATAGACTGACAATCCATCAAGTGTTCTTATCTCATCAATAACAGTTCAAAGTCAGTCGAACCACGTGGTCTCTATGTGTATAACATAGGCAAGGATAATCTTTGATAAGCCCCTAAGGCCCTAGGTTAATCCCTCTTAGGTCTTGGTAAAAACTTAGAAAACTCAAAGCATTTGAAAAACTTGAAAAAACCCTAAACAACCTCACATAACTAGAAAACCTAAACATTCACATAAACATTCAAAAAGATCAAAAACAGCCTCAAAACATTTTCAAAACATCAAAAACATTGAAATATTCCAAAAAATCCAAAACCACCCATCCATTTCAATTGCACCTACAATAAACTTCCATATGTAATAAATCGATCGTCACATTCACCCTTTGGTAAAACAAACAAAACACAAGTACAAAAATCAACAAAACTAGAACCTACTCTTGATCATTATCAAACATGTCAATCAAACCTTATATCAATGGCCTTTCAAACAACCTATCAACCTGCAACCATCCACTAACATGTCCTAGGATACATCTTTCCTACAATGGGTATCATCTTTGGCAATCACTTTGGATACTTATCCTAAAAAAAAACACATTACTTAGTCAAGAGATATAAACAACATTTATTGTTTGTTCATTTTGATCTTGTATTATGATTTATCTTGTTGACCCATTCCAAGGACCTCTCGATGATGTGTAAACAATTTAGAGAGAAAGAAATGGGAAATCAATTATTATCTTTTGTTGTTTGTCCTTGTGGGATATTCTTGTAAAATAATCTTGGTGAATACTTGCTTAGTTGTGTGTAGGGAGGTTGTTTTGAATAGATTGTTGACTACTGTGTATGCTTTAGTCTGAAATGTTCTAAACTTATAAACTAAATTCCAACAAGGTTTTTGTATGTCAAGGTGTGAGAAAGGATTATCCTATCTATTTGTAGAGTTAAATTCCATCACACTCGATACAACACCATCTTGGTTATTGATACCTTGATGCATTGTTTCTACATGTTATATCAAAAATAACGAATGAAGTGCTCAAGTATCACAATCCCTAAAACAATAAAATCATCAATCTCATCACCATATCTAATAAATTCTCGAAGACTCATAGACTTGTTGGACTTCTAAATCAATCTCAAATCAATGGTTAATCCATCTCATTCTTTTATCCATCCTTCTCATTCTTCTATCTATATTAATAATTCTATCCAGGGATCAAATTTGTGTGATATATATCAAAATATACATGAGGCTACCCATGTTCGATGATTGTCTATACATCATAAAATTTGTCTACATCAAATATCTAATCTTTCTAAAAAAGTATCTATTATCTTATTTGAGTTGAACCTATGTTCAATATTTTTCATGATATCAACCTGAAAATTATAATTTTCGCCCAATATCTCAAGGAGGCAGGGTACTAGCTTAATTCCTTCCATTGGGGAAATAGTGGGGCATCCGAAAAAATCAAGAATTTTTATCTAAGCAGTGGCATTAATCTGAAAAGCGTCAATCTTTGAACCAATGTAACAGGTACCTCACTTCAAAGAGGGGAAAAATATAGACACTTAAAATTATCCATACCGATATTACACACTTGAATCTGATTACTAACACCATTTCATCCTAAATTCACTTTCTTTTCGATTGTTTAATTGAATAATATTCTTGTTTAATTAAATGCATCAATTTTTCCTATTAATCAAATGATCAATTATTATTTGGCTGTTCCCCCTTTCACACTAACTTTCATCCTATTTAATTGAATACTGCAAATTATTTAAATTAGACACCTTATGTCCTCTCTTTTAATTGAATAATTATAAATTATTGAATTAAATGTCATTTGCATCCCCTTTTCATTAAATAACTTAATTATTTAATGAGCATCCTAATTTCACTCAACTTTGACAATTATAACTTTGTTTTAATTAAATAATTACTAATTTTCCCTTACCCATCCACTTGCATGGGAATATTCTCTTGGAATATTCTCCCACTTGAGCTCCAAAAAGAGAATATTCTTTTCTAACAAACTTTCTAATAACTTTGAAAGTGTGTTTGAATCATTGTGAGCTATTTATTGAATCTTTGATCCCATGTGATATTGCATTCTCATCCATTGATGAGAATCCCTTGATCCATGCCTTCACCTCACTTTACATGTTGGCCATTGGTTGATCAAATCAATCTTAGCCCTTGATTCACCATTTTCTCCTATAAATACCTCACATTTTGGAGAGAAATGGATCCACAATCATTTGACAAAATTTATTCTATTGAAATGCATCCACACTTTTATCCATTAGCATTCATTTGAGTATTTTTCATCCTTTATGGTTCAAATCATCCATTTTCATCAATCTTTTATCAATAGAATCTATTTGAAAGTTCATTTTATCAAAGGGATTGGGAAAGGGTTGGCATTCCACATCAATGCAACACCAATCCCCCAATGGGATGGGGTTTGAATCATTTAGCTAGGTTTCATTTATGCATTTCTTCATGGTTTTGTTTAAATGGCTTCTTGGTAAATGGTTTTCAAATATTTCATTGGGATTGTAGCTTAGTTAAATATTGCTTAAATTTTTATGGATTTGGTGTATTTAGTTATTACTATGACTATGATCATAAATAGTATCCCAAATTATCAAATCTAATTTCTTATTTTCCTTTGTATCCGACCAAAGAAAGTTCCTTTATATTCTTTCAAATTTCTCTGCAATATATCTAAGAATTTTTAAAATGGATAGAAAGTACACGGGGATACCTTGAAGAGAAACAACCAGAAGCTGCAACTTACCAACATGGCTCAAAATGGAGCCTTTTCCATCCAACCAATTTCCTCTACATTCTTTCCAAAAGCTAGGGGTGGCTTCCTTAATCGTGAGAGGGAGGCCAAGGTACACTGAAAGAAGGAAAGCACTCTTCCAGCCCAAAACAACAATCACTCTATCTTGAAGGGCTTGAGGGTTGTTGAAGAAGTAGATCATGCTCATATTGTAGTTTATGCATTGACTTGAGCTAGAGGCATAATTAATTAAGTAATCCTTCCATTTCCTGGCTTCCACCACCAAAGATTTCCCAAAGAATATGGTGTCATCCACAAATTATTGAATAGTTGAAGGTTCAAGGGAAGTTGTAGGTTCAAATCCTTTAATAGTACCATTCATCAACATTCTTGAAATATTACGACTTAAGACATCAACAACCATAATAAAGAGATAAAGAGAAATTGGATCTCCTTATCTTATCCCTTTTCCAACATTGAAGAAACCATGTGGAACCCCATTAACTAGAACATAATACTTGACCGTAGATATACATTCAAAAATGAGATTAATAGTAATCTGATTAAATCCAAACCTAGCTAACACTCTGAGCAAAAAATATACATAAATTGTTCATATGCTTTAGAAATGTCAAGTTTGAAATCCACACCATAATCATTACATCTATCTATGGAGCAAAGGATTTCATGTGTGGAAATAGCAACATCCATAATGTGGTTACCTAGGACAAAACCTTTTTGGTAGGGAATAATTATTCTTTCAAGAAAAGGTTTTAGGCAGTTGAAAAATATTTTAGAGAATATTTTATATTTGATGTTGCACAAGCTAATGGGCCTAAAGTTAGACATGGTCTAAGGGTCTTCATTTTTGGGAATAAGGGCCAAAAAAGTATGGTTCAGCTATTTTAGAATTTTGCTTGGCTTGAAAAAATCTTTGGCAGCAAGGAATATATCTTCTCCCACAATATCATTATACTCTTGAAAGAAGATCAGAGGAAAACCATCTGGTCCATGGGCCTTGAAGGATACCATGTTGAAAATTTCTAGCCCGACTTCCTCAAGAGTGGCAACCCTAAGAATAGTGTCATTGTCCAAATTGTTTAAGGTATGGGGAATTTCATTTAATAATTGGTCATCAAAAATCTAAGTTAGGAATGACAACAAGCTTAGAAAAGGATGTTGAAAAAATCTAGTAGCCAATTGACCAATCTAACTAGGAGTAATTGCTTCCACCCCCAAATCATCCTTCAGCTTCTTTATTTGATTCCTTTTCATGTGTTTGAGAGAAGAGATGTGGAGGAAGGAAGAGTTGCGATCCCCTTCTTTCAACCATTGAATTCTAGATATTTATTTCTAGAATATTTCTTCTTTTTCAAGATTTTGTCCCGTTCAATGTGGTAACCCTTCTCATGGCAGGTATGCTCACTAATATCCATATTTTCCATTTTGGTTTGGGCCTCCTTAATTTTAACTATGAGATCTCTTTTCTATTGGAAGACATCTCCAAAACCCACTTATTCCATCCTTTCACCATAATTTGCATACTTAAGTCTTTAAAAAACTCTAAACATGGGTGAGCCATGAATAGGGACATTCCACCAAGTAGAAATTTTATTTTAAAGTCTGCATGAGAGCTCCACATTATCTTATAATGGAAGGGGAAGGGCCCAATAGTAGGATGTTCATTCAAAATGAGCAGGAGAGGGTTGTGATGAGAAACAGTTTGGGGGAGATCTTGCAAGATGGAGCTAAGGAGCTCACAGCCTAGTTAGGGGAGAATAGGAACCGGTCAAGCCTAACTTCTATAAGGTTATCACCAAGTCTCCTTTAGTCCATGTAAATATTTTACCCTCTAAATCTATATCCACAATCCCAATAGTACTTAAAAGTTCTGTCAAGTTTTCCATGCTATCAAAGTAATCCATAAGATCCCCATATTTTTTGAAGGCATATAAAGGAGATTTGATGTCCCTTGCAAGCAAACAATGGACCTCTTTATTATTCATAATCTAGTTAGTAATTTCAAGCCATATAATTTTCCTAGCATTCCTCAAATTAGAGGCATAAATGTTGATTAGAATCCAGGTAGACCCAGAATGGGTGAAATGAACCCCCAAGCTATTCTTTGTTTGAAATAGTTTGTACCCACTTAGACTATTTGGATTCCACATAACAGTAAGGCCTCCTAGGGACCCATCAACATCACTAAAATAAAAGTGAGCATTAGGCCAAATAATTTTAGCAATGAATTCAAAATTAGTTTTCCATTTTAACTTACTGTAGCAACATTATATCAAGCTTGTGCTCCCAAACATAGTTTTCCAATTGTTTATGAGGGTTTTTGAGCCCTCTTATATTCTAGGAAAGAACTTTAATTTTGACATATTCTTTGAGGATGCTTCCAATGTCCTCTACTTTCCTATAGTTACCTCCTTAGTCATTTCTATGTTTTTGGTTTGTCTTTGATTGGGATTCGTTTCTCTATTTTTGGTTTGTCTTTGATTGGGTTATTCGTTTCTCTATTTTTGGTTTATCTTTTCTTAGGATTTAATCATCCATCCTCTTCATTGGTTTGGTTGTTAGTCTAATATTCGACATTTGTATTTGTCAATAGGGTTTTCGAGGATTCTCCATCCATAATAACTTTAGGTATTTCTCCCTCTTCTAGATCTTCAGTCAACTCCAGGGTAACTAGGAGGTTTGGTAAATTCGAGGTGGGCTTTTCAACCTCCTTACAACCTATGACTACAAGACCACATGATAGGTTTTTCGAGGGAGTCTTGGTCAACAGGGGGTTATCTAAAGATTTTTTGGGTGAGTTCACAACAAGGTTTGTGATAGGATCATCACAAGGCACTAATTTGGTGGGGGATTCGAGAATATTTAAAATCGCAAATTTGAAAGGATAGTTGGTAGTGATCTCATCCACAAGAGAATCAACCTTAATGCCCATTTTTGATGACTTATCATAGATAACTTGTAGTCAGAGATGAGGTACCCAAGTTTGGAACATTCCTGGTAAAAGACTACAACATTTTCATAATATATTGGTTGGTTCCATGACCCATACTTAGAACTCAAAGTCACTAAGTTATGTAAGGTTTTATCAATATCAATATTAGCATAGAAGTGTGAAAATAATAACCTAGACCTCATTCAAGTGGTGATGTTGAATATAATGAAGCAGCTTATCAAATCACTAATACATTGAAATACTGACTCATCCTAGTATTCCAGTGGCAGACCCAATAGTCAAACCCAAACATGAGCAGATTTGTTAAGGTTGACAGTAGGATCAAAGCATGGCTCCAACGATAGAGAGATAGTTTATGCTTCTCATAAATATATGGACTTGAATATGGAACAAAGATTAAATATTTAGGAGCAATAAACTTAAAGAGGAATAGTCCTCCAACCATAACACTAACTTCAACACTGCCTTTCAGGTGCCATTTTCTTGTGGTCCATCTCTGAAACATATCAATAGTTGGGAAAAAGGAGAAAAATATACCCACAATGGATTTATACATAGATGAAACTATTTTATCAATGGTGGAATTTGGAAGAGAGATTTCAGTATCAAAGATAGAATCTATAATCTCAAGTTGAGAGTCAGATTTAACAGCAGAAGGATTTTAGGAAGATTTTAGTAAGACATCCTTCCAACCTTTGGATTCTGGGAAGACAAGAATCACAAGAACCACCACAAAATAAATAAAAGGAGGGACCCCCAAGGAAGGTGGGAGTGCATATGCAAAAATTAGGGCGGGATCAGGAGGGGACAGCAGGGGGATCATGGGGTACCCCCAAGGAAGCATCCGCCATGCGCATAGGCAGTTTAAACCAGCAGAGAGGGAAAGCAAGAATTTTAATACTTGAGTGTCATGTTAATACTTAAGCCCACTTAGGTCCTATAGAATCCTTCTAGAAGTCTTAGGTGTCATGTGATTTTATCTTATCTTTTCATGACATTTAATACTTGAGTACTAGATCATTTAATAATAAGTTGAGTTAGTTGTCACATGTTATAGGATGGAGACACATGTCATAATCTTATCCAATCCTATATTTCACTTTATTTATATAAGCAAGGCTATTGTACACTTTGTATCATGTATCTCATAGATCTTAATATCAAACAAGCTCATTTCCTACATACTCTTGTAGAAGATTTTCATTGTTTTATAGGTGGTCTTGGGTGTTGAGTTGATCTTTAGCTCCTACATGGTATTCGAGCAATGGTCATGCAAAACCCTTCTCAAATATGAGGGTATAGATATTCCCAGATGAGAGATCTTTGTGGATTTTAGTAAAGTTGAGTATTCTCTTCTCTTACACCACATGGTGATTTGGAGAATCAGAAAAACTTGAAAAAATACAAGATATGAGAGATTTCTATTTTTGTGTTTCTATTGTAGGTTGATTTTGAAGCTTTCTAATGCAAATATAGGCTCACCATTGAGTTTAAGGAGTCAAATAAGTCAGTTTCGCCTTTTGTTTCATCTAAATTGGACTTGTGAGGCCAAATCTACAAAGGTTTGAAATTGGGAGGTGGTTTCCAAATATGGGAGGTAATTGATATTTTGGAGCATTTTGGGTCAAAATTGACCTTGCCTTTGTGTTCAAAAGGCCCAAAAATCCTAGAATTGGTTATCAAATTGTTAAAATCGAAGACTTTTTCCCTAGACCTCGAGAGGATTTTTTGCTATATTGTTGCCATCTTGTTCATACAATATGGATACGTACAAATTTGTACGATCTATATGGTTTGCTAGTGTCAATAGAGAATTGTGAATACTAATTAGTAGAATTTTGGCATATTTCGTAGAATATTCTATGTAGGCATAGGCTAGTGTAATCACATGCATCCTCTGCATAATCACTTATCACACCGCTAGTACAAAGGTTTGGTCATAGTTTTTAAATTTATTTTTATATTATTAAAAAAATTGGATTAAAAATTATTTTTTAAAAGCCTTTGGTCACCAAGCAAATGGTTTGGTTTTATATGTGGGCGATTCTCACCCCCTGGATTTTTACCTAAGTGATGGGGCTAAGCTTCTACGGGTAGCATGTGGGATTTTCCACCAAGGCTTTTCCCCCACCTAAGTGGCGCTTTAGATGGCTCTCCTTTTTTTTGCACCAACTAAGCTAGTGGTCACATTGGTGATTGAATTACAGCCCCTAGGGGGGCAAGATTTTGTCCTTGAGGCCCTAATTGGGAACTTTTTTCTAGGAGCCATAAATTTTTGTTAGGATATCAAAATTTTGCAAATGAGATATCAACGAAAAGTTGTTTCTGAGCACTTTGTAGTGGTGTAGATATATTTTCTAGATTTTTCTATACGTGAATTTTATTGCAAATTGAAGTGAATTTTCCCTTTTTGGACCTCCATGCTCATAAATTTTTGCTATATTATGCATTTATCATGATTCTAGAGGTAATTGAAAGGTGTTGAAGAGCTCTATTATTCAATCCATTTAATTTTTCTAGATTCAACCCCAGGTACTATTTATTCAGTTTTTGCATATTTGGCATCTTCACTGATTACTTGGGCATATTATCTCTTTGAGAATTTATGTTTGCGGAGGGGCTTAATTTTTAGTTGTGATTCATATTTAGGAGGTATCACATCAGTTTGTTTCAAATATTTGTCTATTTTTCTCTCTTGGTGCTTGTTGATCTATTGACTAAATTGGGGTTTGAGGTTCTAACTCCTCATTATTATCACATATGGAAGGTGAGAATACAAAGATTAATATGGTCTAAGGGTTTATGTTCTACCTTGAGTGACCATCAACCTAATTTTTCTAGGGAATATGAGAGATTTTCTCACCAAAAAAAATGTGATGAGGTTATGGAATTGATTTCAATGCATGTTTCTAATAGTTCATTCTTCCATATTGAGGAGTGTACTACTCCTTAGAAGGTACAAGATAAGTACAAGGATGTTTTTGGTTAAATTAGTGAGGATCATGCTATGCAATTGGAGGTAGAATTGTCATCTATTTCTATTGACACTTTTGCTATCATTAGAGACTATTTGGTAAAATTTAAATCATTAAGGTCTCAATTGTATGGTTTTGGTAAAGATACAACTGATAGGAATATATATTCTTGATTTTGTCTAAGTTGAAAGGTCTATTTTCATACTTCTCTACTTCCTTTTATTCTACAATGGATGGATTAGGTGATTCATTTTTAATGCCTTCTTTTGAGACATTTTGTGATAGGTTGAGTAGGGAACAATCAAAACTTAGTCAACATGATACACTTTCTAATAATCATGCACTGTTAGCAACATCCCATAAGGGTAAAGGAAAGAATATTTCTAAACCCGACTTAATCTAGTGTTACTACCACCTCTTCTAAAGAGGATAAATCTAGGAAGGAGAAACCCAAGTGTGGATATTTTAATAAACTTAGGCCCATGGTGAACATCGATGTTATAAGAAACAATTAGAAGAGATGAAGCAACTTCTTTAGGAGCACAAAATTGTATTTTCTTCTTCATCTTCTAGATCACCCTCTTCTTATTCACAACCTTCATATTATAAACCATAGGTTCAATAGGTCTTTCTAATTGAGATCATAAGATGAAAGGTCATGCTCTTGTTGTAACACATGTTGATTACTCTAAAGGATGGATTATTGACTCTAAGGCTTCATATCATATGGTAGGATCACTAGACAGGTTCTCATCCTTGAAGCATACTTCAATCATGAAAGTATTGATGGCTAATGATGTCTATTTGGACGTTTTTTGGTAGAGTTATTGATATTCTTAATGGTTTTTTCATAATGTTATTTGCATTCTTGATATTTGTAACAATCTTATTTCCATTTATCAGATAATACAGAGTGGTAATTCCATTTAGTTTACTCCAAATTCAATCTCCATTCATGATTTTCATAGCAAAAAACTCATTGAAATGGGTAGGGTCGATCATAATGCTCACATCTACACCTTTTCCCATTTTGTTTCTAATGGTGAATGTTCTAAGGTGGATTCTCCTACAACTAATGTGGGTAGTTATTTAGAAGGTCATATTGGTTTTGTGAACCATTTTATTTATCAACCATTTGATGAGATTCAATCATCTCTCACCTCTTCAGATTTGAGTGTTGAATTGGCTTCCAGGACTTCAAATGAGTAGGATATTTGTTGTTTTTGATATTTTTCTTTGCAGGATGGTTTCACAATTGGTATATCAAACTTGGATTATCATTATTCTTCTAAAAATTTGAAGGACATGTTTGAGGGGGTCTTTCTCCTCTTTGATAAATCTTCTTTGGAGATTGTTCTTAAGTTTCTACATCCTTTGTCTTCTTTCTTGATTGGGGTCACACCTAATTTTGTTGAGACATTCTCAAAGACATTTTATTCATCTTCAAAGATATCTTTTCTGGGGCTTCTTCCTATCTTCTTCTTCTTCTTCATGGAGATGTATTTACTTCAACATCGGTCATTGGATTTATTTCTTCTCAAGGGGAGACTTGTTGTTTGTAGGCATTGAATTCTTGTTTTTCTTTAGACATTCTTCAGTGGTTTTGGAGATACTTCGTTATGGGGGGCTATTTAGTCTCTTTCTTTCTCTCTTATGGGGGGGATTTTTTAATGCATATTTGTGATGGATGTAGTCCTTGGGGGTATTTTTGATTCATCCATATATCACTCATTTCATCACTTTTACATGATTGCTTTTTGTATTCTCTCTTTTGGGTGGTTTATTCCCAAGTGGTTTTTCTCCTATTCTTCATTTGTGAGAGATCATTTATAAATGGGTACCTAACATGGCCTATTATTTGGGACCCATCCTTGTATATTTGCATCATTTACATAATAATATACTCCCTAAGTTGCACTTAAGGGGGGATTGTTGTAAATAGATATTTTACCTAACTTTTTCATTAGTGGGTCCTATTTACATGTTAAGTACACTTAGGTCCTAGGAATATTTGTAGATGTCTTAGGTGTCATGTGATCTTATCTTATCTTGTCAAGGCATTTTATACTTGATTCCTAGGTCATTTAACAATAAGTTGAGTTAGTTTTCACATGTTATAGGATTGAGACACATGTCATAATATTTTCTCATCCTATATTTCACCTTGTCTATATAAGCAAAGCTATTATACACTTTGTATCATATATCTCATAGATCTTAATATCAAGAAAGCTCATTTCTTCCATAATCTCTTGTGGAAGGTTTTCATTGTTTTTGTAGGTGGTCAAGTGGGTGTTGAGATAATCTTCAACTCCTACAAATAAAATAAAAGCTTAGATGCTCCCACATTACAAAGTCCATAGAAGTGAATAGGGTAAATACACATGAAAATAACTCATTCATGAAACATCAAATATATTTGATGTGGAAGAAGGATACCATATCATCGAGGATCAACAAATAGACATTGATAAAGTGGGACATAAAAAACTCCTTATTTCAAGAAATATAATCCTTGATATATGTATGAAGATAATCTTAAAACATAGAGTCATAAGAGTCCACAATAAATGATCTATCGATGATGGATAAACCAAGGTGGGTGGTGTAGACACTGAAAAATGTCCTAAGTCTACAAGCACCATTTTTCTTAGTCGTCGTCCTCCAATAATTAAATAATTTTAATTATTTGATTATCCTTGATCATTTTCTGCTTTTAATTAAATAATTTTAATTATTTAATTAATTCACTTTCTAATCCTTATTCTATCCTGCTCAATTGAATCAATTAATTGCATCACTAACACGTCCTTTCTTCAATAATTAAATAAATCATTATTTATTTAATTATTTACCTTTTATCATTCACCTATAGTCAGGTAATAATTATTATTATTTGTCTATGTAATTGACCTTTTCATTCTTCTATAATTAAATAATTGTCAAGATTATTTAATTATGTCATTTCTCTCCCCATTAAATAATTAATTCAAAATAATCATTTAGTGTCTAATTTCCATCTCTCCCCATTTAATTAAATTGATTTAATTAAATGCTCATTTTCCATTTTTCCTCAAATAAATAATTCGAATGACTGATGAGATGAACTTAATCTTTTGATTATCCTTGATCATATTTCGCTATTAATTAAATAGTTTTAATTATTTAATTAATTCACTTTCTAATATTTATTCTATCTTGATCAATTGAATTAATTAATTGTGTCACTAACACGTCCTTTCTTCAATAATTAAATAAGTCATTATTTATTTAATTATTTACCTTTTATCGTTCACCTATAGTCAGATAATAATTATTATTTGTCTATGCAATTGACCTTTTCATTCTTCTATAATTAAATAATTGTCAAGATTATTTAATTATATGTCATTTCTCTCCCCATTAAATAATTACTTCAAATTAATTATTTAGTTTCTAATTTCCCTCTCTCCCCATTTAATTAATTGATTTAATTAAATGCCCATTTTCCATTTTTCCTCAAATAAATAATTCGAATGAATTATTTATTTTCCACTTGCCCAAATATGCCTTTCTCATGAATTAATGATTTTCTAATTTTTAATTCATCCTTTTTCCTCCACTTGCTCATTAATCTTTGTCATAGTCATCCCTGTCATACCCGTCTCTATCATAGTCGTTGGCGTCATAGCAATCAATTGCCTACCTCTTTTTGGTGCATCAATCCTCATCCGTTGATCTTGGAATCTTTCTAGAAGATCAATCTCGTTCATCCTTTTGAATGGTTGTCTATAAAAGTAGCCTTTCTCCTCCATTTTGACCTTAACAACCATTTTTTCTCCAACTTTATACTTACAATTTGTAGGTTATTGCACAACTTCAACAACAAATCTAAGGGCAACATTTGCAAAAGGAGAAATAGGAGAGACAAGGGAAGAAATCAAATACAATGGGGAGTGTTTGATTTGAATTCATTTAGTTTATTGCTCTCATTGTTTGTATTCTCTTGTTTTAGATTGGGTTTATAGCTTGGAAGTGTTGGTTGTCACTTTATCTAGGCTAGAACTGGTTTAACCCCATCTTACATTGGTGAACCCAACATGAACAGTAGTTTTTACAAGATATCGTTTGGTTTTTGGTTGTTTTTGCATATTTCAGGTATGAAATGGCTTAATTGAGCAAAGCAGTGATGCATTTACTAGGAAACAATGCAACTGATCAAAGCAGCAACACATTTGACAAGAAACAATGCATCTATTGAAGACCTTCATGGGCGGGAAAATTCAAATTCAAAATCATGAGGCAATCACTCTGGTGCGACGTGACACAATGACACAATTGCTACAAGGAATGACGCATTTGTCTGCTTGGTATAAATTTCCAGTTTTGGTGTCTTTTCAATTTTTCTTTTGGGTTTTTCAAGTAGAGTAGTGTTTTCTGGTTGCTAATCTTTTGTTTGTAGCATGTGGCTTTGGATTGGAGCTCAAAAAAACCATTTCTTTTGAAACAACAAAAAAATCGAGCTTCACATTTATTTATTTTTAGGAATTTTCATTTGTTTGTTTATTTTTCATAACAACTACAATTTACATCAGGATCATAAGGTTAAAAGTAATTTGCATTTTCACTCATAAGGCTTAAAAAGAACAACAATCTTCATTTTACACTCATGGATATTAAAACGAACTTGCATTTCACTTCATTGGTTTAAAATTTACAAAGTGTTTTCAAATAATAAGCAAGGTTTAAAATCAACCAGTGTCTTTCATGTCTAGTGGTTTGCAAGTGTCTTAGAAAGTGTGTATGCTCTCCTCTCATGTCATTAGGTGATCTTGAGTGACCAAAAGCACCTCTTTG
Source organism: Sequoiadendron giganteum (assembly GCA_007115665.2). Taxonomy (NCBI): domain Eukaryota; kingdom Viridiplantae; phylum Streptophyta; class Pinopsida; order Cupressales; family Cupressaceae; genus Sequoiadendron; species Sequoiadendron giganteum. The sequence goes on along the minus strand of CM021105.1, from coordinate 294,004,781 downwards.
GAATTTGTATAATCACACCACATATTTGGATTTGGTGCTTAAAATTAACCCCATGTGAGTGTGAGGAAAAGGCATGGAAAATATGATTTCTCCTTGCACTTCGTGCGATCTGGAATGATCAGAAAATAAGTGCACTTCCTTTCTTTTGTTTACCTTATATTAGAGGGCCTGCCACCCCACTTCGAAAGGTGAGAATGACCCAAGTGGTAATAAAGCTAAGTCCAAGCTCTTCCAAGCCACTATAAATAAATGTGCTTCCTAATGAAAGTCAGTCACCAACGGGCGCAAATGCGTCATACCGATAAGTGTTTCCCTCAATAGCCCTGTGAGCTACGTGAAAATCCTTCCTTATGGAAATGATTGGGAAGCCTCTTGACTCACCAAAATCTTGAGCTAATCTTGTCACATGTATGGATACTTTGAATGGATGCCCTTACTAAAATCCAATCTGTATTAGTTGCCAAAAACCCTTTTTATACGCTCGTTGACCGTAGGAGGTCAGACCTCTGAAGGTGCCCCACGTCTTTAGTGAGCTTGTGTAGAGATAGGAATTCCTCCATTGGGGGAATTGAGACTTTATGAGCTTGATAAGTGAGTGTCATGGAGGGGAGCCAGTGCAACCAATTCTCTAGTTGTCTGCCTTGTTCAAGTGGTTGCAAAAATCCAAGTGGGGATATCAATTAGTAGTTTTCTTGCCAACCATAGGGCTTGTGATTTGTTATCTGTGTGTTTCATTTTGAAATCAAACATCAAAAACCAGACCAAAAACAACTGCTTGATACTGTATGTTGTGTTTTCCAATTAGATTCAATCTAAAACCAATCAACATTCATTCAAAAACCATATCAGAAACCATCAAACTGTCAAAAGCAACATTCTGTGAACTACAACTGAGAAGAACAAAGTCACAATTGATACTATGAACTACAACTAAAACCTAGAAAATCACAATTTCCATCATGAACCACATTTTCTTAAAATAGAGCCACAATTGACAACTTGCACCGTATCTAAGCTCTGGAAACTTGCAACTGAAATAATGCATTTGCATAAAACAGTGTCACAATTATCTGACAACCAGAAGCTTTCAAAATCTTTGTTCAAAATCCAACCAACTCATTTTACAGTGACCTTTGATTGTCAAACCAAAGACTTGTAAAAAAATTCAGTTCATGCTAGCATTTCCATATAGGGAAGCATTAAATTATAGGTTACCTTCCTTCATCCTTTGCATTGCATAGATTACACTTTGGTCCTTAGGCCACATTTAGACCTTCATATTTTGAACATAGGAAGACCATTAAGCTTTTGGAAAATCTTTTCTTGCATATTCTATTTTTCATTTACCTTGATCCTTCATATCATCAACCCTTTTCATTATCACCTTTATCAAATTTGATTCTTAAGCTTATGTCCTAGCCTTGACTCAACCTTGTTAAAATTATCCTCTTGATTACCACAAAGGTCAATGACACTTGGAATTGTTACCTTGGGTTCACATTAGCTTGATTTTCATCCTTTGTTTAAAATTTTAGAATTCCTTTACATTAGTTTGACCTCATTACATTCCTTTGATCATAACTTTTATCATCATCTTGATCTTTATCCTAGATTGTACTTTGCACCTTTATCCCAAAAATATAAAAAAAATAGTTCATTTTACCTTTTCCTTAGCATCATATCATCCTTCCTCAATTGATCAATTAGTCAACCTTTCATGTCCTTTTTCATCCACTAGTATCATTATACTTTCATCCTTATATTTAAGAAAATCCAAAAAAAAATATAGCTTAGTCTCATTATCAACCTTGCATTTGCATCCTTATATTTAAAAAATCCAAAAAAATAGTTTGAATTAATCATCATCTTGCATTATCCCTCAACTTACAAAAGTCTCACATGGTTGAAACAAGGTCAAAAACCAAAAGAAAGGGCATGGATTTTTCAAGTGACCCTTTTCATGACACTACCCTTGGAATAGATTCAAACCATTCTACACCTACAAGAGACACATCACAAGGAGACCAAACCAAAACATGGGAAGACCTAAGCCTAGAAGAATTCAAAAAACAATTGACTCCTCAAGAAATTGAAATAGATTATCAAGACCCAAGAATTTTAAGCATGGTTAATAAACTTGTTAGTGCTGACCCCAACAGATTCTTCTACGTACTAGCTAAAAATGGTGCCAAATTACCTCAAGGCTTTGACGTCTCAACTATTGTAGAAGAGGAAACCAAAAATCCATTTTCAATTGGCATGCCCTCATCACAATAAATTTCAAATATACCCCTTGGTACAAATACACACGAGTACCACTACTACACACATCCCAAGCATCTCAACATTTGGAAACAAGTTGACCCATACCACTACACAAGGACAAAGTTTCACACATGGAAGTTCCTCCAACTCCATGGGTAATACGTTTACAAACCCCCTTTTCCAAAACACAAATCAAGGTTCCACATCACAAGGTCCTAGACCTTTGATCCAAAATTAAAACCAAGGTCATATTACACCTTTGATATAAAATGCAAACCAAGGTCCTATGCCTGCACTCCAAAACACAAATTAAGGTTCCACATCATAAGGTCCTACACCTTTGATCCAAAATGCAAACCACGGTCATATGCATACACCTTTGATTCAAAATGGAAACCAAGGTTCTATTACCACACTCCAAAACACAAATCAAGGATCCTTATTTCAATTTCAAAGCATAGCTTCATCAAATCAACCTAGAAAGGTTCACATTATCTCACAAAGGATCCCAAAACAAAATAATAATCAAGGCTCCATTCCATCACTCCAAAACACCAATCAAATATCCCTTCCAACATTCCAAAATTTCAATCAATGACATACATCTTCATCACAAAACATCAATCAAGGACCTACATCATCACAAAACATCAATCAAGGACCTACATCTTCATCATAAAACATCAATCAAGGACCTACACCTTCATCACAAAATACCAATCAAGGGACCTTTCCTTCATGTCAAAATACCAATCAAGGGTATTTCCTTCATGTCAAAACATTAATCAAGGTCCTACACCTTCATGTTGAAACATCAACCAAGGACCTACACCCTAATTTCAAAATGAAAATCAAGGACCAAATTTTCAAAACCAAGGCACAAATCAAGGGTCTATACCTCAATTCCAAAACACCAACCAAATGCAAACATGACCTTTGGAAAAAGCTTAAATGCCAATTTCATCCCAAATCAAAACAACACAAATCAATATGTCAACCAAGGTCCCACATCACAAAGCATCAATATTAATTCAAATCCCACATATGACCTTAATACCAACATCATGACACCAAACCAAAACAATGCAACACCATCTCTTGCCAAAATTTTGATACAACAAGTGCAAACCCTCCAACAACAGATGAAAAATATGCAATTGGGTACCAATAAGAAGACTTATTCCATGGAGGAATTGTGCCCCTTTCCATTTGACAAAAAATTATACATGCCACCCTTTCCCCCTCGTTTCACAGCACCACCTTTTTGTAAGTATAAGAGGACAGGGGATCCAATAGAGCACATTCGAGAATTCAACACATCTTGTATGGAATTCTCATATGACCCTACCTATTTGATGAGACTATTCCCATGAAGCCTTACAGGACCATCTCTATATTGGTTTACACACCTTCCTCTGAGAATTAGAACATGGGGTGAACTAGCTGACAAATTCATCAATCACTTTTCCTTCAACATTAAAAATGATGTCACCCTTGCAACATTGATCACAACCAAATAAGAAGAAGGGGAATCACTCACCTCGTTTTACCAAATATGGCGAGGTTTGGTTATTAAATTCCCTTGTCACATCCCTAAAAACAATTTGTCACCATGTTTTTAGAAAAACATTCAAATCCAATTTTACACAACCTTTGAAGATATCCTTGAGAAATGTGTCCTTATTGAGAAAGGTCTTATCGCAAAAGGACTAGTCAAAATACACAAAGAAAATCCGAAGTCCAATAATGACAAGAGAAAATACTGGTCTTGAAACAAAAATGTCATAAATGATGGAGTTCTTGATGCCAAACTAATAACCAAAGGTCCAACCATTCAACTTAAAGGTCCCTCCTCATCAAATACACCAAATGTATAAAACACATAGACCCAAGGTCAAAACTAAATGCTAAATACTATCCAAAACAATCAACAATGAAAAGGTCCTCCCCATGCCAAAAACACATACACTCCTTTGGGTCAACCCATCGAATCATTCCTCAGACAACTTTTGCAATCTAATGTCATCACATTACCAGACACCAAAAACTATGAACCTTCCTTGATCAAATCTGATTGGTGGAAAGAAGATGAATATTGTGAATATCATCATGGAAAAGGACACAAAACAGTTAGATGTTGAACACTCAAGAACATTATTCAAGACCTGATTAAAAATGGAACCATATCGATAGGAAATTCAAAAGGAAAAACCAATGTTGATCATACCATATTCAAGACTCCCTTGCAAGACCGTGATAAAGGAAAAGCCTCCAATTTAGGGAACAATAATAATTTCAATTATGCCATAGTCAAACATGATTACAACACTATTATCCTTAACATTAGACCCTTTGATGATCGTATTACTACCATTACCATAAATAATCCAAACTCAGATTGTGTTGTTGCCACCCGCCAAACCAAGATAACTATTCTCGAACCTCCATCTAATTCATAGCCAAAAATTCAATATAATCTCCTTGACCAACTTGGGAAAACTCCCGCACAAATTTCTATCTTGGAACTCCTTCGCATATCCCTACAACACAGAGCCATCCTTGATAAATCATTAGAAAAAGCATCTATCCCTTCCAACCTAGATTTTAATGAATTTCAAGACATGGTTGGAACCTAGCTATGCCACACCATGTCACCTTCTTTGAGCAAGAATTTTCCACACCAAAATTGGATCATAACAAATCCCTACACCTTGAAGTATGCGTTAATAAACAAAAGATCTAACGAGTCCTAGTAGACAGTGGAGTAGGTCTAAATATTTGCTCACTAATATTGGTGAAAGCATTGGGATACTCTAAGAATTGTATAGACCAAACTAATTAAATCACTATTAAAGCTTATGATGATGTTGAATGCTTGTTCAAAGGTGTAATTTCACTTCCCATAAGAGTTGTCCCAACAATACAAGACACAATATTTCATTTCTTGGATTTGTATTTTCATTACAACCTTCTCCTTGGTCACCCATGGATTCATGCTATGATGTCCATTCCATCCACCTACCATCAATGCCTCAAGTTCCAACACAATGGCATTAAAATCACTATTCCCAATGACCCTGATCCTTTTCAGTATTGCTCAAACCTAAAAGGAACTGTTGAAAGTCAAGTTCCCATCAATTGAGAGGCCCCACCTTCCACTTCATCTGCCACTCCATCTCACTACATTGATCCATCCACCCTTGTAAAATCATCCACTCCATTCATCACACCTTCCATGCCCAAGATCCAAATCCAAGACAGAGGATGCAAAGAATATAACATGAAGAGTCTCTTTTTCATCAAAAAGTTACCTAAATCACTGAAGTCATATGGAAAACCACATCTTATGTAGCCTAAGGTTATATCCATAATACCCCTACCACCTTCACTATATGGGGGGAACTTTCCAAAGAATCTCTAGATGACCATATTATCACATGGTTGCATAGAGAAGAAGAGGACACTAAAACTAAGAAATTGCCAATTGAACGGTATTCAAGAGGGTTCCAAATAATGAAGTGACAAAGATATGATGGAAAAATTGGTCTTGGCCTAAATAAACAAGGAATGATGGAACCCTTTGTTGGATGTTATGGTTGTGTTTTTGATATGTGGTTGTCATTTATGTCAACACTATTAGCATTGGTGATTTTGAAGGTTGTATATGTCAAGGATATTGAGAAAATTGTAATAAATATATTGCAGGCAACCAGTGAAGCTGAGAAGGTTAGAGTGATGAAAATTTTTATACATTGACGATCAAAAGGCATGCACTAAAGGGTTTGTTATTGAGCTTATCTAGTATGTTGTCTGAAATTTTTAGTGGTACGCATCAAGAATTGAGGAAGTTGTGAAGTTATGTGTTCCTATAGTTATTCAATTATTGTAGCAAGTGTTTTTGGAAGATGAGATTTCAATTCTGGTGAAGTGAGTTGTTGTGTATGTTCCTGAGTTATTCAGTGATGTTACTAGATCATGCTCTATCAGTGCGGTATGTCTGTGTTGATCGGCGTGTTCATGAATGAATATTTTTCCTTATGTTTAAGGTTTTCATGTTCTTGGCCGACATGATGGTGGTAGCGTGTTGTGAATCCTTATGGATTAATCTTGTATTGTTTGGTGTATTTGAGGATGTTGATTTAGGTCCTCACTATGTTGTGACTGACTTAGGTTGGTGTGCATTAGGATTTTTTCATGTATTGAGGTTGACAGTTGTAATTTATTCTTTATTTGTGGCCAACAAAGTTGTTAATGTAAATCCGTGTAGCGGATATATAAGAGCGATTGTTTATTCATTTTGAAGCATGCTCAGAGTATGCTTAGTGAATGTGTGTGAATTATATGCAATATATGTGTGAATAAAGATCAAATCATTCGAGTGTAGAGAAGAGTGTGAAGAAGATTGAGTGAAGTGTGAAGAACTGTTTCTATGCCTAACTAGAACTGTAATCAAGCTTTTGTAGAAGCTAATTTCTCAGTTCAACCTCACCAGATGGATTTAATTTGATTGTTTTATGTAAGGAAATGAGCCTTCCCTTTGAGCATTGAGCTCTAGGCAATGTGCCTGAATGCATGGGCATTCCCTATTCATTTATTTCATTATACTTTTAATAGGGTATAATCTTGTGGACTAACATCCACCGTGGTTTTTCCCCTAATAGGGTTTGCACGTATAAAAATCTTGGTGTTCATGTGTCTTTGATGTAATGTTGATTTATGCTTGCACTATTAATTATCAGATTTGAGATTAAAAGTTTTTTAAGGTTGAATAAGCTTAATTTTTGTAACAACTGATTCACCCCCCTCTCAGTTGTCTATCCTTGTTTTTCCAACAATTGGTATCAATGCTAGTTCCTCTAAATAAGTCTAACAGCTTGAGGTGATCTGAGATGGAATCATACAAGAAGGATAGTCCTAGATTCGATGGTACAAACTACTCTCTGTGGAAAGTCAGAATGCAGTGTTATTTGAAGTGCATTGGTGAGCCTTTCTAAAAGATTACAAAGAATACATATATAATTCCTTAGAATGGTCCCTCTACTACTGATGAGATCAAAGAAGTAGAAACTAATACCAGGGCTATAAAAGCATTGCTAAGTGCTTTGACAGATTCATATATGACAATTGTAATTGGTTTGAAGATTGCACATGAGATCTGGATAAAATTGGAAACATTATATGAAGGGGATGCACTACTGAAAGTTGTTAAGCTACAAAGTCTGAAGGGCAAGTGGGAGAACATGAAAATGAGTGAAGATGAAAACATCTTTTCTTTCTCACAAAAGGTAAATGAATTAGTGATGGACATTAGATGTGTTGGTGGAACCTTAGAAGAAGATGAGATTGTGGATAAAATGGTTAGATCTATGCCTACTTCTTACAAAACAAAAGTTCATGCTATTGAAGAGCTCAAGACAGTAACAAATGTGACAAGAGACATTTTGATTGGAAAACTTGTTGCCTTTGAGTTGAGTGAATTTGGTGAATCCTTTCCTGAGATAGAGTTTGCATTCAACGCTACTGTATCTGGAAAAAGCCAACAGAGATATGATACGGGAGAGAGCTCCAGGAAAACATTCAAGTATGAAGAAGAGATGAAACTGATTGAAGATGAAGAAAGGGAGCTAGAAGAATTGGAAGCACTGATTGTGAAAAGAGAAGCCAGAGGACACGGTAAGTACAAAGGAAAGCTACCTATTAAATGTTTCTCTTGTAGTAAGATAGGTCATTTTGCATCAAGATGTCCTGAAAGAGTCTCTAAGTATAAACCTGATAAGACTAGATTTCAAAAGAAATATTATTATGTTGAAGGAGTTAATGATGATGAATCTGATAAAGAAACTGGAAATGAAGATGAATGGGTATTCATTGCTATCAAGGAAAATGGGTTGGTGCCCACTGAATCAACTAGTAATTAGAATATTGAGAAAGCTCTTGCAGCCACAATTGATGAGAAGGATGAGTGGGTGATCGACAACAGATTCTCACATCATATGACTGGTGATAAAAGAAATTTTCTAAGCTTGGAAAATTATGATGGTGGTGTTGTAAGATTCAAAGATAACAATGCTGGTGTGATTTGTGGCAGAGGCACTATTTCTCTTGGTGGAAAATGCAATATTGATGATGTTCTTTATGTTGAAGGATTGAAGTATAATTTGTTGAGTGTTGGACAAATGGTTGACAAAGGTTACAATCTTCAGTTCAAAGATGGTAAGTATAGGATATTGGGAAGCTCAGGAAATGTGATTGCTTCAGGAACAAAGATAAGAGGTAATATTTTTCACTTGAATGTTGCTAGTGAAAGTTGTTTGATTGCTCAAGTTGATGTAAACTGGTTATGGCATAGAAGGTTGTGTCATGTGAATTTTGATAACATTATCAAAATAAGCTCCACACAAGCAGTCAAAGATCTATCTAAGTTAGTGAAGCCTACTAACACTATATGCAAGGAATGTCAGATGGGAAAACAAACAAGAATTTTATTTCAGAGCAAAAAACATCATTGCAATGGAGTACTGGATTTGGTACATACTAATATATGTGGTCCATCTAGAATTAGAAGTCTACAAGGAGAAAGGTACTTTATGTTGCTTATTGATGATTATTCTAGAATGGTTTGGGTTTCTTTCCTAAGAGAAAAACATGAGGCATTAGAGAAATTCAAAAGCTTCAAAGCTTTGGAAAAAACTAAGACAGGTTTGAAGATCAAATGTTTAAGATCAGACAGAGGTGATGAATTCTCTTCCCAGGAGTTCAATTTATTCTGTGAAGAGTGTGGAATAAAAAGGTAGTTATCTGCTCCTTGGACCCCACAACAAAACGGAGTTGTTGAGAGAAAGAACAAAACAATCTTAGATGCTACCATAACTATGATGTTGGAAGGTCATGTTCCTCATTTCTACTGGAGAGAAGCTATAAGCACTGTTGTGTATACTATCAACCAGGTGAATGTCAACAGTAATTTTGGTAAGACTCCTTTTGAGCTATGGTTTGGTCATAAACCTACTATTAAGTATTTCAAAATATTTGGAAGCAAATGTTATATTAAAAGAGATGAAGATATAGGAAAGTTTGAAGCTAGAAGTGATGAAGGAATCTTTCTAGGATACTCTACTAAGAGCAAATCCTACTAGTGTTACAATAAAAGATTGAAGACAATGGCTGAGAGTGCAAATGTCAAAGTTGATGAGGATATTGAAAGATCATCTAGGTATTGTAGATATGACTCAGATGACCAAAATGATAGTACTGATAATGGAAAGAATGCACAGACACATAATCAAACTCAGAGTGTTCCAGTGAATCAAGAAAATTGTGAAGAAGAAGACAGTGGAAATGTAGAAAAAAGAACATAACCCAAAACTCCAAGGTATGTAAAGAGAAGTCATTTTGAAATTCAAATCATAGGAGACAAGAATAAAAGTGTGCAAACTAGAAGAAGAATTGTAGAAGAATATTGTCTAATATCTAAGATTAAGCCTAGAAATTTCAATGAAGCATGCAAAGATGAATACTGGATGGAAGCAATGAAGGGAGAACTGATGCAGATAGAGAAAAATGATACATGGATTCTTGTTCCTAGACCTCCAGACAAAATGTGATTGGAACCAAATAGGTCTTTCAGAATAAACTGAATGAAGGTGAAGTGATCAAGAATAAAGCAAGACTAGTATGTAAAGGATTCTCACAGATGGAAGGTATTGATTTTGAAGAAACTTTTGCCCTTTTTTCTAGAATTGAAGCTATAAGGTTATTTCTTGCCTATGTTACTTTCAAGAACTGCAAAGCATATCAAATGGATGTGAAGTTAGCATTTCTTAATGGTGAACTAGAAGAAGAATTTTATGTTGAGCAACCAGATGGATTTCAATTGACTGATGAAAAGGACATGGTGTGTCAGTTGAAGAAAGCACTATATGGACTCAAACAAGCCCCTAGAGCTAGGTATGCAAGACTGGATAAATACTTGTTGAAGCTTGGATTCAATAAAGGTACTGTTGATAGCAATCTGTATTTCTTGTTGGATCAGGATAAAGAATTGATTATTGAAGTCTTTGTTGATGACATTATTTTTGAAGGTGATGATAACTTATGTATGAAATTTTTTGATGAAATGAAAAGTGAATTTGAAATGTCAATGATAGGAGAACTAAAATTATTTTTAGGATTAAAAATTACTCAGTTAGATGATGGAATCTTTATTTCTCAGTCCAAGTATGTAAGAGAATTACTAAAAAAGTTTGGCATGGAAGATTCAAAGCCAGTTGGTACACCCATGGTAACTAGATGCAAACTATCTCAAAATGATGATTCTCCTAAGGCTCATCAAACAAGAAATAGGTCAATGATTGGTGGATTGCTATATTTGAATCATAAAAGACCAGACATTATGAATTTTGTGTGCATGGTTGCTAGATATCAAGCTGATCCAAAGGAATCACATGTGACTGCAATAAAGAGAATATTCAAATACTCAATTGACTTTGGGTTATGGTATCCAAAGGATGATGATCTTACTAGAGTTTCCTTTACAGATGTAGATTGTGCAGGAGATGTAAATGATAGGAAAAGCACAAGTTGTGGTGCATTCTTCTTGGGGAAGAAGCTAGTATCTTGGCTAAGTAAGAAGCAGAATTCCATTTCCTTATCGACTACTGAGGTAGAATATATTGCTGCTACAAACAATTGTACTCAGGTGTTGTGGATGAAGCAGATGCTGAGAGATATCAGAGTTGAGTATGATGAGGTTATTGTTATGTTTTGTAACAATTAAAGTGCCATAAACATTTCTAAGAATTTGGTGCTACATTCAAAGATAAAACATATATCTATTAAGTATCACTTTTTGAGAGACAAGGTGAGTGATAAAGAGGTCAAATTGGAATATGTGCCTACAAAGGAATAAATTGTAGATATATTTACTAAACTGTTGCCTAAGGATACTTTTGAGTATCTCAAAGGCAAGTTAGGTGTAATTTCCCCTCCTAATCTAAACTAAGATGCAAGTCTTTGCATCAATCCATGGACTTACAGTCATATTTTGTTTCAAATTGATGTTGTGGTGGTTGCTACTCAAGGGGAGTAGTCAGATGTTTCAAATGATATGTGGATCAGAGCATGTGTACCTTTTCCATTGGTGTCAAAGGGGGAGAAGAAAAATGTGAAAAACTCTTGAAGTAAGGAGGAGAAGAGTCAAGAAAGGGAGAGAGCTGCAAATCAAAGGCAAAGAAGTATGTGAACAACCAGTTGTGTTGATGGTATTATTTTTCACATCATGTGTTTCCATCAATGCCAAAGGGGAAGATTTTTGGATGTTGTGGTTGTGTTGCTGATATGTGGTTGTCATTGATTTCAACACTATTAGCATTGGTGATTTTGAAGGCTTTATATGTTGAGGATATTGAGAAAATTGTAATAATTATATTGCAGGCAGCTAGTGAAGCTGAGAAGGTCAGAGTGATGAAATTTTTTGTACATTGATGATCAGAAGGTGCACACTAAAGGGTTTATTTCTGAGCTTATCTAGTATGTTGTCTGAAATTTTCAATGGTACGCATCAAGAATTGAGGAAGTTATGAAGTTATGAAGTTATGAAATTTATGTATTCCTATAATTATTCAATTACTGTAGCAAGTTTTTCTGGAATATGAGATTGCAATTCTCGTGAAGTGAGTTGTTGTGTATGTTCCTGAGGTATTATGTGATGTTTCTATATTGTGCTATATTAGTGTGGTACATGCACATTGATCAGTGTGATCGTGATTGAATATTTTTCCTTGTGTGTTTAAGGTTTTCATGTTCTTGGCTGACATGATGGTGGTAGCGTGTTGTAGATCCTTATGGATTAATATTGTATTATTTGGCATGTTCGAGGATGTTGATTTAGGTCCTCACTATGTTGTGACCAACTTAGGTTGGTGCACATTAAGATTTGTTCATGTATTAAGACCGACAGTTGTAATTTATTCTTTATTTATGGCTAACAAAGTTGTTAATGTAAATCCGTGTAGTGGATATATAAGAGTGATTTTTTATTCATTTTGAAGTACGCTCAGAGTATGCTCGGTGAATGTGTGTGAAGTCTATGCAAGATATGTACGAATAAAGATTAGATCATTTGAGTGTGGAGAAGAGTGTGGAGAAGATTGAGTGAAATTTGAAGAAGTGTTTATGTGCCTAACTGGAACTGTAGTAAATATTTTGTAGAAGCTAATTTCTCAGTTCAACCTCATCAGATGGATTTAATCTAATTTTTTTATGTAAGGTAGTGAGCCTTCCCTTTGAGCAGTGAGCTCTAAGTAGTGTGCCTGAATGCATGTGCATTCCCTATTCATTTCTTTCATTATAATTTTAACATGGTATAATCTTGTGGACTAACATCCACCGTGGTTTTTCCCCTAATAGGGTTTCCACATATAAAAATCTTGGTGTTCATGTGTCTCTGATGTAATGTTCGTTTATGCTTGCACTGTTAATTATCATATTTGAGATTAAAATTTTTTTAAGGTTGAATAAGCTTAATTTATGTAACAACTGATTCACCCCCCCTCTCAATTGTCTATCCTTATTTTTCCAACACCCTTTCAACCTCTTAAGTTAATAAAACACCAAGGGTAAGGGTTTGTACAAGTAAAAGTGACTATCCAGGGTATCGGGTTACCTTTGAGTGTGGTTGCTACTACTTCAGATGAGATCGAGACATACGAAGACCCTTGGGATTATGATGTTGATTCCAATGAATATGAATGGGATTCCCTATCCTCTACTACCTTTATGAACCTTGATAAAATGTTTGGATTATTTGACAAACCTCCCCTTGAAAATTAATTTAGTCAAATTCTTACCATTAATACCCGCCAAGCCTACCTTGTCCTCGTCCAAAAGTCCCCTTGAACAGTGAAAATGGATCAAACACTTTTGGGAAACCATTGATGTTGCCTATTGGGAACTTGATGACTCTACCTCCATATTTACCCTATCTACCTACACCATGACCCTTGATAATACTAATAATGGCTTACCCCTTGTCTACCCACAACTCATAGATTGGGATAAACAAGAACCATCAAGTTTGGACACTTTCGAGAACAACAAAGCAAATGTTGAGTTCATGGGACTTCGTGAAGGAATACCAAGTGGGGATCATAAGGTTGGATTTTCCATAGAATTCGATTATGTAGCATATTTTGGTGAGGTTGTCTTATCCTCTAGTCGCCAAAGTGAAAACGAAAAATGTAAAAGTAAAAATAATAGGTCTTTAGGTGAAAACTGAAAGGTGCCTGATGACCGTGAAAAAGTAAAAATAAAGGACATATCCAAAGGTGAAAACTTCTTTGAGGTGTTCAAGGATGGAGGACTAGATAGTCTCCTTATACACCAAGAAAGATCATTATTTCTTATAGAAGAAACAGAGGAAGTGAATATTGGAACACCAGATAATTAGAATCATATAGTTAGCAGCATCTTTGACCACCAAGGAAAAGCCTGAGTTCACAACATTCTTTTCAGAAAGACAAGTCAATTTTTCTTGGTCATATGTTGATATGCCTAGATTGGATCCTGAACTGGTTCTACATCACTTACCACTACAACCAAATGCCAAACCATACAAACATAAGCTAAGGAAAATGCATTCATAGATTGCACTCCTTGTCAAGGTGGAACTAAAGAAACCCTTAAATGTTGGGTTTATTTGTTCGATTGATTACATAGATTAGATATTGAATCTTATCCCTATCACCAAACCAAATGGTCAAATAAGATTTTGCATGGATTTCAAAGATCTCAACAAATCTTATCCTAAAGATGATTTTCCTCCACCAAACATTGACATCATAGTACACCTTATCATTGGCTATGAGATGTTATCAATGATGGATGGATTCTTGGGTTATAACCAAATAAGAATTGCTATTGAAGATTAATTGAAGATAGCCTTCACATGTGCCTAGGGAACTTTATGTTGGAATGTGATGCCATTTGGATTGAAAAATGTCGGATCTACATACCAAAGGGCCATGACTACATACATGTACTTATGAAAGATTATGTTGATGACCTTCTTTCTAAATCTCTAGAAAAAAGTGGACACTAAGCAGTATTGGACAAGATTTTCACATAGCTAGAAAAGTATCAACTCAAACTAAATCCAAAGAAATATGTTTTTGGGGTCCACTCAGGCAAACTTCTTGGATATATTATCTCACATAGAGGAATATAAGTCTATCCTGCAAAGGTCAAAGCCATCTTATAAATTCCACCACCAACCAATATTAGTCAATTAAGGACATTACAAGGAAGACTACAATCAATATGTAGGTTCATTGCTCAACTAGCTGATAAGATCCATCCATTTCAGCATCTGTTAAGGAAAGGCATTCCCTTCAATTGGATGGAAAATTTTCAAGAATCATTTGATCAAATAAATAATTACCTACTACCCCCACCATTTCTTATGCCTTTGATTGATGGAAGACATTTGATATTGTATGTGACAACTACATCAGCACCGGGGCCATTACTAGCTCAAAATGATAATGATGGTAAGGAACGAGCAATATATTGCATTAGTTGCACCCTAGTTGGATATGAGTTTAAATATAGCCCTATTGAATGAGCATGTCTAGTAGTGGTATTTTCAACACAAAATTTGAGACATTACATACTGAATCACAAAACAAAATTGATTGCTAAAATTGATCCTCTGAAATATCTCCTCAACAAAGCAACTCTGATAGGAAGACTGGCTAAATCGGTTATGATCCTAAGTGAATATGACATTGAGTATGCTGATCAAAAAGAAAAAAAAGGACAAGTGATAGAAAATCAACTCACAAGTACACTAGTAAAGGTAGATCATCCTCTGATATTTGATTTCCTGGATGAATCAATCTTTGTCATAGACACACTAACAACATGGGAACTGTACTTCAATGGATCTTACACAAGCCATGGTTTAGGAGCCAAAATTTTATTCACCACACCTCAAGGAGATTTCATGTCCAAGTCATTTAAGATAGCATTCCCATGCACTAATAACATAGTAGAGTACGAAGCATTATTGACAGGACTCTGAATAGCAATAAAATGGAAAATCAAGGATCTTCAAGTCTACGGTGATTCTCAGTTAGTGATTAAGAAATTTAATGATGATTATGACACCAAGGATGAGAAATTTATGCCCTACAAGCACATGGTGGATAGTTTCATATTGTACTTTGATACCATCTCTTTTGAACATATCTCAAGAATCTAGAACAAAGCAGCTGATGTAATTGCTACGATCGGATCTCTCTTGGACATTCCTAACAATGCATCACAATATGAGTTCTTGGTAGAATAGTTGTTGGTCCCTGCGTTCGATGTCCCCGAAATCAAACTTGTGTGTGAACTTGTTGGTCTCAACTCTCCTTGGTATAAATACATCTATGCTTAATTACATGACCAAATTATCCCTCCCGACTTGTCCCTCAACCAACATAAAACCTTTATCCAACAAGCATACAAATATTCCATCATTAGAGATACCCTTTATTGTTGTAGCCTAGATAGTACCCTTCTTCGATGTCGCGATTCAAATGAAGCACAAACAACCTTACAAGAGGTACATCATGATATATGTGGAGCTCACTCTACTGGTCCTACCTTAGCCAAAAATCTCATGAGGATAGGATATTATTGGCCCACAATGGAGCATGATTCTTATCACTTTGTGAAGAAATGTCACCAATGTCATATTCATGGAGATCTTATACATGCACCAGATTAGGATTTGCAACCGCTTACTTCTCCATGGTCATTTTCTCAGTGGGGACTCGACCTCGTAGGAAAGATCCATCCCAACTTTGCTAATGGACATAAGTTTATCCTTGTCTTTATTGAGTACTTTACAAAATGGACCAAAGTCGCCCCACTGACTTACATCACTAGAAAGTAGATAGCCAAGTTCATCCTGAATTACATCATTAGTCATTATGGTATCCCACAATCCATCATTACAGATAATGGTTGCCCTTTTAAAAACCAGGATGTCCATGAGCTTTGTGAAATATTTCATATCCAACATCATTTTTCCACCCCATATTACCCCAAGGCAATGGTCAAGTTGAGGCTTCTTATAAGACTATCCTAAAAATCCTAAAGAAGAGTGTCAATGACATTGGTCATGATTGGCACCTACAACTTAATCCCGCCTTAAGGGCTTATCACACTAGTATTCACACCCCTACAAGAGCCACACCATATTCCCTTATCTATGGATCTGAAGCAATACTTCCTATATATAGAGGTTGAGTTACTATCCCTATGAGTCTCTATGCAAGGATTAATTGATCAAGAAGAGTATCGTGTATCCCATCTACATGAGCTAGAGTTACTGGATGAAAAGAGTTAGAATGCATTGACACATTTGAAATCATATCAAAATCACCTTCGATGCAGCTACAATAAGAAGGTTTGTCCTAGAATTTTTCACATTGGTGACCTAGTCCTGAAAGAAAATCCAAAGAATCAAGCAGAACGAGAAAAACCTGGGAAGTTTGAGCCTAATTGGTTGGGCTCATATATTTTCACAACAACATATGGATTTGGTTCTTATTATCTTTCTTCTCCTAAAGGATAACTATTTCTTGAACCTATCAACAACATGCACCTTCGCAACTACTACACTTGATTCTCAGAGTATCCCTTAAAAAGTCAAAAATACAAAAAGAATAATAAAAAATAAAATATTAAAGAGAAATAATTCGTCCAAAAGTGAAAACCACTTGAGTGGTGCTTTGGATAAGTATCATGGTGAAAACCTAGCAAACAAGCGCCATGTGTAGTCAGTCTATGCTAATCTATCTACTATCACTTTACCCAGTCTTCCATCCACAACTCATCCACTCAATCATATCATCCATAATAAAAATGTGTCATCCTTTCCATGGCCTAGGAACCACTGACATTTAGCATCCTTTTTTCCTTTATGACCATCCTTTTTTGCATTCGCCGCTTCCCCCTCTCACAAAATAACTTGGTCCTATACCTTACTGGGGGAAATTCCTTGACTTACATCTCCATGGAAAATAATGCATGGTATCAACCTTTTTAAAACATCAAAATCCAAAAAAATCATAAAACATCAAAATCCAAAAAAATCATAAAACATAAAATCCAAAAAAATCATAAAGCATCAAAATCCAAAAAAATAAATCATAAAACATCAAAATCCAAAAACAATCATAAAAAACATCAAAATCCAAAAAATAATCAAAAAGCAAAAACATCAAAAAATATCAAACTTCCAAAACTAGAGTCAGAGTTTGAGTCTGAGTTAGTTTGTGTTAGAGTGGTTGAACTACGTTGTCTTTTTGCATTGGCTACATAGGCAAGGATCATCTTAAATGGGCCCCAAAGACATTAGGTCGGTCCTTTAGGTTCTCCAAATAAAATCATGACTTGGTCTTTTGTCAAATAAAACAAAGTCGTCATGTCGAACTACGAGGTCTCTGCGTGTATAACGTAGGCAAGGGCATCAATCGATGAGCCCCTGATACCACCTAGGTCAATCCTTTAGGGTTTGTCGAGTCTAGTCTTATTCTTGGTCTGCAAGCAATCATCATTTAAACCAAATCACGAATCAACAAACAATCAAAACCAACAAAGCTTCAATCAATCAATCAATTTTCAAATCAGTCAATCCTTTTATCGTCAATCAATCAATCAAGTCATTGGTTTTATATCGAAATGGGGCATTATGTCATTTATCTCATTCAGTCTTATCACTTATCTTTTATTAAGATGTGTCCTTCCTAAGATTAGACTTCGTTAACTTGGTCAATCACCTTAAACAGGATGTGTCTTTCTTGCAGTTAGTTGTTTTGTCAACACTTGTCACTTGGTCAACTTTATTAGATGTGTCCCTTTCCTTAATTAGGATGTGTCTTTCCTAAAATTAGGTGTTGTCACATCAACTTGTCAATATTATCAATCAATCTTTGTCAAACAATCAATCAATCTCGTCAATCTCATCAATCTCGATAAATCAATCTTGCCTTAATCGGGATGCGTCCTTCCTAAAACCAAGCGCAATCAATCTAATCAATTTGTCAACTCTTGTCAACCTATCAATCAAATCAATTTGTCAACTCTTGCCAATCTACCAATCAAATCAATTGTCCCATCCTTGTCAAACTTATCAATCAATCCATGTCAACCTACCAATCAATTTGGTCATCTTGGTCACCTTAATCGACTATCTTAAACAATCTTATCAAAATTATTAGTAAACACTATCACTATTGGAAAACACTCTTTTGGTCTGGATTCGTCTGATCTTTTTGATTGGTTTTGGGTCATGTTACTAGTTCCCTCGAATATGTGCTATTAAAGGATTTAGAGGGACAATGATGGATCATGACCTCTTTTCTTTGATTGTTGTCTACGATTTGTCTTGGCAAAAATACTAGGATAATTGGGTCCTTAGTATGAGTCGAGACATTCCTTGTATTTTGATTGCTTGCCTCTTGCAAATGCTCACCTTTCACACCTTGGTCTATGTCATACCATGGTTTTTGTGCTCCATTTGCAACAATTTTGATGCCCAATGATGATAAATATAAAAGCATGAAAGTTGGTCCCTTATCACCTCCCATCTAACTTTCCATCTCCATCTTCATTTCCTTTTTCATGTTAACATCCATCTATTTCACGCTAACATTTCCTCCGTCTGCATCTTGATAGAGTCATGTGACACACAAAAACACATATTGCATACATAATCATGTTAGACATCATCATAAAAATCATTTTCATCATAGATAGAATTATCATATTATGTCACATATATTTGCATAAGAAAACACAAAAATATAGAGATCATCTATATTAGAATTAACAGCTTATTATCATATTAGCATCATCACATTAGTACATTTTATTGCATTGTACATTCCATATCGCATTACATTTTGTATCATGATCTATTCTATCACATCACATTGCATCACATTTCATATCACATTGCATTGCATATCACATCACATTATATTGCATTTCACATCACATTGCATTCCATACATACGTCATATTAATGACATTAGAATTTGTATTCATATTAAAAATTTCCAATCATGACATTTTGCATTATCATATAAGCATTTCATTACATTATGATTAATTGCATCTGCATATTACATCACATTCGTAATATTAGGTCATTTTTATTGCATTCATCATCCATACATATCATAATAATATACAACATCCATAATCATAAATGCAGTACATCATCACATCACATTGCATCTATCAAAATTAGGTAATCTACACTGCATTTACCATCCATACACATCATAAAAGCACAAGCATTCATAACATAATCATAAATGCATAGTCATAAAAGCATATTAAACCATCATATAACCATATAAAATGCATCAATAAACATCATAACCACAACATAAACATCCATATCCATAGCAAGTCATCATCATAAACATAAATGCATAATCATATAACAATGCATATCATCAACCACCACCAAAATCATATCATATATATAGCTCAAAAAATAATGTGTCATGGGTACAATGTCAAGATGTGTCATATCCAATAAAAGTGGAGCTCGTAGGCTTGATAATCAAAGTATCAGTGTCAAATATATATAACAACATAAATAGCAAGAGGCCCTAGCCTGAACTACCCTAATCCACTATCTCTAGGACATCCCTGTCATCCTAGTGTGGTGACTCTCTGACCCTATGCTTTATAGTAGGAGGCATGTCATAGGGAGTGGCTCGTCTCACATCTAAGGTCTCACCCTCTGACCTATTGTGTGTCCTGATCTGAGACCTGCTCCGTGAACCACTCTACATCTTTAAAAATGAGGGTTCCCTCCTCTCGGGTGGTACCACTCTCTCATACAAATCTCTATAGTACTACATGGCCCTGCTAGCCCAAGCATACTCCCTCACAACATCAATGACAGATCCACTACATGTAGCTATAAAATTGATCATATGTTGATCCATCTACTGTCAACTAATAACTACTAGGTCCCTCTCCACCTCAAAGGAATCCCTCTCAGTTGTAAGGTCATCCCTATTAATAGTTGTAGTCCTCAACTCAACCTCTGAATTTTGTACATGCACCTATAGGGCGGCTATCTTCTGATCTACAGTGCCCTCATCTGCTCTTCCCTCCTTTTGCCCCACTCCCTCTACCCCCATAATAATCCACTCTCAGAGGACTGTCTTTGCCTCATCCATCTCTGCGTCCTCCTCTCCATGCTCCTCTGCTTGCTCCTCCTGTCCTCCCTCCCCTCCTGCCTCAACCTCCATAGCCTCTGGTTGTGCCACCTCTAGCTGTGCTACCTCCTGAACTATCACCTATGTCGCTACCCTCACCTAGGGTTGGTCCTCCTCCATCTCTACCTCCTCTCTGATCGATGACAACTACCTCGTTGTCTGTCGTCCCCCATCCCTCCTCCTCCTATGCATTTTTCCTCCTCCTCATCCTCCTTTCCCATCTCTTCCATCATCCCCTCATCCTCCTTTATCCCCCCATCCACCATCTCCTCTCTCTCCACCTCTCCAACCCCTATCACCTCGTCAGCCTCTCAGGCCCCTACCTCTACACTCTACTAACACTGGTTGTTGTGGATCTATAAGTGGAACCAGTTCGTGTATCAACCACCAGGCATCATACTCTAGAATTGTCCCTGCATGTATGTCCCCTCCTCTCCACTCCCAATCCAATGCTTGGAGGGCATCAATCTCCTGCTCTACGGTCGTAATGACAATCTATGGCCCCCACAAATGCACCTCCTGGGAGGATCATCCATACTCTGCAATCCCAACCAAAACCCCCTACCTCTCCCCAAGTTGTCTCTACACCCTCTCTGGGAAATACATCTCTATATTTAGGTTGCTGACACTATGGCATGTGATCATCCTCGTTGATCCATAACTCACATGTCTTATATGACCTCCAAATGAAGTTGACCACCATGTCTAAACCATACCTCCAATACCCAAAATCACCAACATGTTTTTGTGTCAAGACCCCCTGGTACATATATGCATATGGTGTGATGGCCGCTAGCTATCAAACCACCAGAGGTTAGAACACTGCTATGTGCTGCCAAGCCCAAATTGTCAATAAAGTCACCTCACAACTCAAACTCTATCCTCCTCTATAAGTGATATCATGAAGCTGAAAATAGAGAATGGCCAATA
This sequence comes from Sequoiadendron giganteum, assembly GCA_007115665.2. Taxonomy (NCBI): domain Eukaryota; kingdom Viridiplantae; phylum Streptophyta; class Pinopsida; order Cupressales; family Cupressaceae; genus Sequoiadendron; species Sequoiadendron giganteum. Next base: position 293,983,293 of record CM021105.1, on the reverse strand, counting down.
GACATGGCCCCCACACATACATTGTGCCATAGTGAACCATCAATCTGAGCACCTCTCCCCAACCCACTGAGAAACCATGACCCCTATGGTCGAGAATCATCACACCTACTATAAAGGCGCATAGAACATATTCATATCTATCATATGTCTTTGCTAAGGTATCCCATCGAATCTTGTAGCCCTGAATCCTAAGCTTTGCATCGTCATCACACTCATAATACTCATATAAGGCCCACAGTCCTCGAGTGGGGTCATACCGTACCTTCTCACCATGAAACGATAGTCGTAAGATCATGTTCACATCCTCTAAGGTGACTATTGCCTCCCCTATTGGAAAATAGAAGTTGCTCATCTCAAAGTGCCACTGCTTTGCCAAGGCTTTCAATATCCCGTTCTTTTCCCTAATCACAGGCATATAAGTCACATAGAACAAACCCCAAGTCTAGCAATGTGTGTCTCTCCTCCTCACCCAACTGGTCTCACAATCGAAAAAAATATGGTCTCAACTCTCATGTATAAATAGGAGGTAGACACTCCTGAAATAATCAAGCAAACCATTATGTCAATCCAAGACCTTCAATTGAACTATCAAACCTAAATTGACCAAGTCATAGTTTCCTAATCTAGGGAAAATTCTTAACCAAGTAATTGTGTTGCAGTTTTGTCATATACGTCATACATATTATTCACCGGCTCACAACTCTGATTGCATCACTCACCTAACACATGCGTCATTCCATACTCCACATGCATCGTAGCCTGTCAATTGCGTCAATCCTGGCCACAAATACGACTTGAAAATTTGGTTGCATCGCACACAAATGTCCTTTCCCTAACCCTATTGCAATTGCGTCATGTCGAGATGATTGTGGTGAACCACTAATCATCTATGTCGAATGCACACGCAATTGGGTTGCACGTCATATGACACAAATGCCTACTATTTTTTTCCCTAACCTAAAGGTGTGAAAATCAAAAAATGAAAGGATGGGTTAGTGGTACATACCGGGGCGAGAGCTCCCTTAGTCAGTGGTACCTCCAGATCTAATATGCCCAATGGGCGGACTCTAGAATAGGTGACATCTTTGTAGCTAAATCACTCTGAGCTCTCATAATTTCTAAATTAGGAATGCACAAATGAACATTTTTCTCAATCAAATTCCTATTTCTAGGTTCAAAATTAGGGTATTTGACCCGCCTTGTCTATTGGGCCTACCTTTTGCTAACTTCAATCCTGAATTTGACCCCTTATATTCATCTCAAAACTCAATCCCATCTTCACCATTTGATTCCTGGCCATCAACTTGTCTTATTAGGACAATTTTCCAATTTTATTTTTTTTTTTGAAAATTTATCAAATTTCCCACTAGGGCATACCTATACCCTGGCTTCACTAGGGGCATCCTTTGACTGAATTTCTTTGACACAACACGATGATTTGCATTATGTCAAAGAGGGGGAAAATTTAGACACTGAAAAATGTCCTAAGTCTATGAGCACCATTTTTCTTGGTCGTCGTCTTCCAATAATTAAATAATTTTAATTATTTGATTATCCTTGATCATATTCCACTATTAATTAAATAATTTTAATTATTTAATTGATTCAATTTCTATTTTTTATTCTATCTTGATCAATTGAATCAATTAATTGTGTCACTAACACATCATTTCTTCAATAATTAAATAAATCATTATTTATTTAATTATTTACCTTTTATCGTTTGCCTATAGTCAGATAATAATAATAATAATAATAATTTGTCTATGCAATTGACCTTTTCATTCTTCTATAATTAAATAATTGTCAAGATTATTTAATTATATGTCATTTCTCTCCCCATTAAATAATTAATTCAAATTAATTATTTAGTTTCTAATTTCCATCTCTCCCCATTTAATTAAATGCCCATTTTTCATTTTTCCTCAAATAAATAATTTGAATGAATTATTTATTTTCCACTTAGCCAAATATTCCTTTCTCATGAATTAATGATTTTCTAATTTGTAATTCATCATTTTTCCTCCACTTGCTCATTAATCTTTGTCATAGTCGTCCCTGTCATAGTCGTCTTTGTCATAGTCGTCGGCATCATAGCAATCAATTGCCCACCTCTTTTTGGTGCATCAATCCTCATTTGTTGATCTTGGAATATTTCTAGAAGATCAATCTCATCCGTCCATTTGAATGGTTGTCTATAAAAGTAGCCTTTCTCCTCCATTTTGACCTTAACAGCCATTTTGTCTCCAACTTTCTACTTACAATTTGCAGGTTATTGCACAACTTCAACAACAAATCTAATGGCAAGGTCTGCAAAAGGAGAAATAGGAGAGACAATTGAAGAAATCAAGTACAATGGGGAGTGTTTGATTTGAATCCATTTAGTTTATTGCTCTCATTGTTTATATTCTCTTGTTTTAGATTAGGTTTGTAGCTTGGAAGTGTTGGTTGTCACTTTATCTAGGTTAGAACTGGTTTAACCCCATCTTACAGGTGGGTATAAATCAAGTGAAGATAAAACACAATAATAAATATGGATAATTGATATATGAGTGAGGTAAGGACTAATATAATTCACATAATTAATAAATAATTATATCTAAAAATAAACCCTAGAAGTACAAATTTGCTGGATGGGGTTGATGGAAGCAAGGTAACACTATGAGCCACAAACGCTATAAAAAAGATAAAGATATGAAGTATAAATAAGACATGATATTTAAACCTCAACTAGATCTAAAAGTAAGAAAATAGTTAGAAAATATCATACTTGAAAAACCCTAATTTAGAAGTTAGAACCTTGAGGAAAAACCTTAAGCATTATAGGATTTAAGTGAAGTTCACCAAAAATATAATGGAATATAATATGTTACATAAATAATCTAGGCTAATTAACAAATGTAGTTAGTTACACATTAATTAACTAAAATTTATTACAACTACAAAAGATAATTGCAATAAATGCTTAAAAATTAAATGTGAGGGCTTGGGTTGTTGGAATAGAGTGAAACTATTACAAAAATAGTATAAATTTGTTAATGAACATGCATTGAGCCAAATATGTGAATAGACATAAAAAACATGTAAAATTAGCAAACCATAGAAATATACCACAACATTGAATTTATGTGGAGATCTTTTGAAAAAATCCACCAACAAAGAAAGCACCAAGTATGTATAAATATTCATAGATAAAAATACAATACTTGAGACACTTCTCTCCTTAATTTATCACTTGTGAACTTGCAACTTACCATTTTATCTCATACTTTAAAATGAATACCCCGAGGCTCCAAGTTGAATGAAAATGTAATACAAGAAACCATTCTCAAATCACGTGTCAAGTAGTCAACATACAAAAGATACCTCATGATACATGTTTAGAGTTACAAGCATCTTTCTAGAAGCTTCAAGAATTTTCTTGAGAATTTAGGAATCTAACTTCACAAGAGGACAAAACAACCCAACAAAAGAGAAATCAACAACTCCCCAAGTTCAAAAAAATGCTACATACTTCATATTCATCATCAAATATGCTTTCTTACACATCTTACAATGTCATAAACATTTCTTATACCTCTTATAGCACCATAATTAGTTATATTCCCTTCAACTTCATGTCAATAATTCAATGATATTGTTATAGGCCAAATCAAACTTTCCCATTCAATGCCACCTTGCAAAGAACATTTCAAGTGTTTAGAGAATAATATTTAATTAAAAATTGATCCTCCTCACATGGAATTACCAAGTTCTCCTTTTGTGATTCTTGTAGTCACATGGAATAATAATTAGCTATTAAAATATTAAACTAAGGTACACAATTCTAGGATTGCAAGGTTAATATCACTAATCTTAATAGGGTTGAGCTCTAAAACCAATGATGGAAGAATAGTATTGAAAATGCACCAAACCAATTTATCGTGTTGTCCAGAAACTAATGCCCTTATTCTAATAATTATCTAAAAAAGTCCTATGATTCAATACCAAGTGCTACAAGTTAGATCTTGAGTGTTGCATACTCAATTCACAACACGCACATTTGATTTGTGATACATGAAATCCTTCTAGCATAATATATACTTGAAGATATGTTTGTATTCACCTCAAAATAGCTACACTTTGTTAGAATATATTTTCTAGGGACATTGTGTAGGAGTTTGTCGATGCAATTGATGAACCAAATGTTGCAAGTATGAGCAGTTGATGTTTTCATTAATGTTAACAAGTTGGCGTTGTCATTGGTGTTTGTAGTTGAATGAGATTGTTGCAATAATGAGTAGTTAATGATATCCATGCGTTGATTAGTTGCATTATGTTGTCATTAGTAAATCTACTATTGTCAACCTCTAATGTTTCTTTGATAAAATTCAATATATGTTTATGTAAGTGCTAAATATGATGAGGATGTGTCTCTAGTGCTTGGTTTCCAAGTTCTTTTGAGAAAATTTGATAAAAATAGGAAGCAGTGTGTTGTAGTGGTATTCTAGGTAACAAAGTTGTGTTTTGGTTTTGCTCCACATTTATTATAGGTTGAAGATTTTCCTATGAGATCCAAATATGTTGGTGAGAAGTGTACAGGGGTGTTGTATTCAATATTTGGTATGTTGGATCATTGTACAAATGAATTTGTGTTCATCAATGTGTAATTGTGCATTGCAGAGGTGTATGGGATAAATGTTTTTGCTCCACGTTTCTCTGAAGTTTTGTTTAAGGTCTTGCAATGTGTAATTGTGCATTGCAAAGGTGTATGGGATAAATGTTTTTGCTCCACGTTTCTCTGAAGTTTTGTTTAAGGTCTTGCAATTCTAAAGGTGTGTTGATGGTGTTATTAGTTTATCTCAGCTAATAGGATTTGAGGTTTGGTTCTTTGGAAGATATTTTTTCAAGTAACAGTGTATGACAAAGTCATTGAAGTGTACTGGATCTATACATTCTTAAGGTAGAAGTTGTTGCAAATGAATTTTCTGGATTTCAGGGTGTTTGGGGAATATTCTACATCATGTTCAAGTGTGGAGTGTGGTTTGCAAGTCATCCTTGGGTTTGATTAAGTGTGTAGTTCCAATTTTAATGGTGTTTGCACAGGTAACAATCGACTTGGTTTTTACAGTACATGTGAAGGATAAATATTGTTTGTGATAGCATGTGGTTGAGTGGTGTTGTTTATTTGAGTCCCAATTAAGTTTTGACATGATCTAAATTCACTTCTATCTACCATAGAAGTGTTTTGGCACTGACCTAATTTAAATTTGCATATTTGAGGTGCATAGCCAACCTTGGAGAGGATTTCAAGGTTGAGAATGGTATAAGTGTGAGTTAATTTGTTGAAGGAGGATACTATAGATGAAAGATAGAAGTGTGAGATATGAAATTATTCAAATTTTAGTGTGTTAGAGTGAAAAATTGAGTTATGTAGTGTGAGCTTTAAGTGTTAGTATATTGGATGTAGTGAGCAAAAAGTGGTTACAATTCTTCAATCAGACTGGGAAGGTGTTGATGTCATTATGGTGGATTCCTTGTTGCATTGAGATGTTTTTATCTATGTAACATTCCTTCTCTATCTTCTTTTCTATTCTAGCAGTAAGCCTCTTAGCAGTGAACCTTTCTTCTTTGGGTAGTGAGCCCTTCCAACAGTGAGCCCTATTGTATTCGGTATTGATGTTATTTATATTGTGAGTTAATCCTCACTGTGGTTTTTCCCTTCTTGGGTTTTCCACGTAAATCCGGTGTTCTCTTGTGTATGGTGTTGATTTTCTTAAGTTTCTATTATTATTTTTTCATGCTAATCCATCATAACAGATTTAAGGGTTTAATGAATGAATGTGGATCTAAATATTAATGAGGGTTTTGAAGTATTAAATTACAACTGATTTACCCCCCTCTCAGTTGTCTTGTGCATTGCAACAATTGGTATCAAAGAAAGATTCCTTAGATAAAATCTTAACCGCTTGAGGTAGATTTGGGATGGTGCACAAGAAGGAGATCCCTATGTTTGATGGAATTGATTATGCATCCTGGAAGACAAGGATGGAAGGCTTTCTAAAGAATCTGGGATATGATGTTTAGAAATCAATTCAAACTAGATACATTATGCCTACAAATGGTCCAAGCATTGAAGCTGAATTTAAGGCCCATGAAAGTAATACTAAAGCTAAGTATGCTCTCTTGAGTAATCTTACAATTTTTAATTAGTGAAAGTTATGGATCTAAAAACTACTAAAGAAATTTGGGATATCTGAAAATTATTTATGAAGGAGATGATATGGTCAAACAAGTTAAGATGCAAAACTTGAAAACCACATTTGAGAACTTGTAGATGGTTGAAGATGAAAACATTACAAGCTATATGCAGAGGGTAGATGAAGTGGTGAGCTCCATTAGAGATCTTGGAAGAAAATTCAAAGAACTAAAAGTGGTAAAGAAATTTCTTAGAACCCTTACTTACAGTTATAAAGTTTTTTCTATTGAGGAATCTCAAAATCTAGATCAATATTCTAGAGATCAACTATATGGTTCTTTAAGTACATTTGAAATGAGATAGTTTGGTACTAACAATGGTGCAAAAGTTGAGACTATTTTTAAGGCTGCAAAAAAAAAAGACTAGATGATGTAGAAGACAACTTTGTGAGAATGATGAGAAGAGGTACTTGTAAGTATAGAGGTAATTACCTTTCAAATGTTTTAGTTGTGGAAAGATAGGTCAGTATGCTTCAAGGTATCCAAGCAAAGTTGTGAATGACAAAAAAAAGGAGAACAAAGGTAAGATGATTAAGAAAATTTATTATGTTCGAGAAGATGCAAGTATTTTTTATGATGAATCTGATTATGGAGATGATGACAATGAATTCTTGTTCATGGCTTTAAAAGATGAATCTTTTTCTACTAACTCTGAAGGATGTGTGAAGGAATGCCCTTCGGAGAGGAAGTATAAGATTTAAATCACTTTGGTATCTACTTTTCATGCTAGATAGGATAAGAACTATTGGATTATTTATAGTGGTTTCTTTAATCATATAACCAGAGACAAGAGTAAGTTTTTTAAACTTGAAAATTATGATGGAGGACTTGTTAGATTTAGAGATGATTAAGGTGCTAAGATATGCAGAATAGGTTCAATTAGTTTTGATGGCAAGCATTATTGAAGTGAGCAACCAGGATCTTCAATCTGCAACACCAAATAACCTCCACAAGAAATAGAGAGAATCAAAAATGGAAGATTATATTCCACCAAACAAGAATTGCAATATGATACAATATGCAATATTACTACAATACAATGATGTGAAAATATGCTAGAGATTCCTTACATATAAAGGCAAGGATGAGAGATAGGATAAGACAAGATCATGACAAGTGTCTCAATCCTATCATATGAGACAACTAACTCATAACTACCTAGGATGATGTGAAGTCTAGATAATAAAACTAATACTTCTAGAAATAATCTTTTATCCTAAGTAAACTTAACATGTGAACTAAGTCCCCTAAGTCCCTAGTAAAGAATTAACTAGGTACAAGACTTGTTCGCACCAACACCCCCCCTTAAGTGAAACCTATGGAGGAACAAACCAATGCAAAATATGGGTCCCGACAAGGCCCGATGAGGTACCCATGTACAAAACAAAAAACTCTCATAAATGAAGAAAAAGAGAAAAACCCTTTGGGAGAAAACTCCTCTCCAAAAGAGAGAAAAAGTTGAAAATAACACTGAAGAAGGAAGGAGGACTCGTCAATACCCCCCAAGGACAAATTCCTTCACCCCAAGCATCGATTGCAACTAAAGATAACGAGGTGATGCCAAAGGTTTGGTGAAGATGTTTGTAATCTGTTGTTCTGTAGGCAAATACTTCCAAGTTGAGAACACCATCCTAGATGAGCTACCTGATGAAGTGCATGTGGATCTTAATATGCTTAGTATGATAATGCTCCACTGGGTTGTGAGAGATATGAATGGCACTCTAGTTGTCACACCAAAGAGTAGTGGGTTGAGTGGAAGGAAATCCAAACTTAGTCATCAATTGATGAAGCCACAAAACTTCTTGACTAGCAAGAACTGCACCTTGATACTCAATCTCTTTCGATGATAATTCAATAGAAATTTGCTTCTTGCATGACCATGCAATTAAAATAGAATCAAGGAAAAAGACAAATTCAGAAGTAGAATTTTGATCATTGACATCACCAGCCTAATCTAAGTTAATGAAGCCCACAATTTGAGATGCGCTTGATGTATAATGAATGTCAAAATGAGTAGTTCCTTGAATGTATCTCAAGCTATGTTTGGTGGCCTTCCAATGAATCTCATGAGGCTCCTATGAGAAGCAAGATACAAGGCCAACTGCAAAGGAAATATCAGGATGACTACATGTCAAGTACAAAATATTGCCAACCAACTATCAATACAAGGTAGGATCAACTATAGGAGTAGTGTAATTGGTAGACAATACAACACCTGACTAAAAAGGAGTGGGTGTAGGCTTGCAATCAATTATACCAAATCTCTGAAGAAAATCAAGAGCATAATTCTACCAAAAAATTAAGATCCCCTTAGAAGTCTGATGAACCTGAAGACCAAGGAAGTAGTGCAAAAGACCAAGGTTGGTTATATCAAATCACTTCATAAATTCTCATTGTGTACTATGAATCATGGAAGTAGAAATCCCTGTGAGAATCAAATCATCCACTTAGAGCACAAGTATGAGTAGATCCTCTCCATGTCTCTAAGAATAAATAGTGGGATCATAATGGCAGTGAGTCTAGTCGGATGCCAACAAGAAACTATCCATCTTCTCATACCAAGCTTGAGGGGCCTATTTGAGACCATACAATGAACATCAAAGCCTACAAACAAGTGAAGAATCTTGCACAAAACCTGATGGATGATCCATATAGATCTCCTCATGAAGATCCCCATGCAAGAATCAACTCTTCACATCCATCTAATACACTGACCATCCCTATGATGCATCTATGGCAAGGACAAGGCGAATAGAATCCATCTTGGTAGTAGGAGAAAAGGTCTCAAAATAGTCAATTCCTTCAACCTGAGAAAAACCATTTGCAAAAAGATGAGCCTTGTACTTGTCAATGGAACCATCTATTGCATACTTGGTAGATACACCCACTTGAACCAAACCAACTTTCTTCCCTTAAGAAGAGGCACAAGATCCCAACTATGCTTCTTCATCAAAGAAGAATACTCATCAACCATAGTACTATCCCACTCTAGAATACCTGAAGCATCTAAAAACTTATGAGGACCATCTGAAACAACATGACTCAAAAGACTAATTATTGAATTTTGAGAATGAGTGTGGTGAGTGTCTGTAGGTTCACCAACAAGAGGACCAACCTCCTCAAGAGTAACTTGATCCCATCATGGCCTAGGGAGTGAATCAGGAGTAGGTGGATCAAGACCATCATCGAAATCTTCCTCAAGTAGAAAATCATCATCAACTGAAGAAGATTGAGTAGGTTATGATGAAGAAGAAGTTGAAGGAGGATCTTTCTATGTGGACTCAATAAACTGAACATCATGTCGAAAATGAACCTCTTGTGTGTTAGGATCAAACAATTTATATGTCTTCACATCCTCACAATAGCCAACAAGATGTATCGCTAACTCTTCTTCTCCATTGATTTATGTCGACCATCTGAAATGAATGCCCAAGTCTCACTATCAAATACTCTAAAGAAGGATACATTAAGCTTGCGATGAGACCAAGCCTCCTCAGGATTCATATTTTGCACTACCTTGCGGGGCATACAATTTTGAATATAGTTAGCACAATTGAAAGATTCGGCCCAAACTGCTAGAGCCATGGACCTAGACTGAATAATACAATTGGCCATCCCCTTGAGAGTCCTATTATTTCTATCCACCACACCATTTTACTGAGGAGTGTAAGGAACTATGTGTTGATGAAGAATACCATGCTCACTACAAAAATCCTGAAAATGCTTGATTGAAATACTGAGAAAATCCTGACTACTTCACAAATATTTTGAAGGTCTTGAAAATGGTGAGAACCTCACTCTTGAGCTTCAAAAAATAGACCCATGTGCATCAATAAAAATCATGAATGAATGTGAGCACATACTTAACCCCTAAAAAAGAAGGAGTTAGAAATGACATGAGATCACTGTGAACTAAGTCAAGAGGTGTGGTTGCACATGTAGCTTGACCCTTATGAAAAGGATCTTGATGTTGCTTGCCAAGAACACAACCTTGTCAAACACCATCTATGCAAGAGATCTTTGGAAGACCAAACACTAAGTTATGTGCCTGCATCTACTGAAGATATCTATAGTTCAAGTGCCCAAATCTTTCATGCCAAAGCTTTCTAATTGAATTAGCATGAGCAGCAAAACATGAACCTGATGAAGACTGAAAGATATAAAATTGATACAAATGGTTCTCATAATTAAATATCCCTGTAGTAACAACCTGTTGATGGTGAAAATGACACAAACAACATTAAAACAAAATATTTCTACTTTATTTCTCCTGAAAAAGAAAGACAACATGTAGTGGCCTAACTCCCAAGGTCCTAGTAGTTGGTTGTCAACTGCCTGGTGTCACTCAATCGGTTCATGCAACTGTAATGTTCAAGGGGCCTGTGCTGGTAAAAGATTCAAGCGATGGCTCATTCTATCAAACTATTTTGGTAAATCAATGGGGTTTCAAACAAAAGAAAAAGATAGATTAAAGGGGTAAACCAATAAGTATGAATCAAATATATCTATCATCCGGACATATATCTTCAAATAATGAATGTTCTTCCAACCAGATCAAGAAAACCATAAGATGACACAATCTATAGCATAATCTATACCACTGCATACATTTTAGGTGCTTAATTAACTTCACAATCACACATCACAAATAGTTCAAAGACTTTCAAAACAACACACATTCATTCATCATCAAGATTATAGATCAACAGACTTTAATAACTTCAATTCAATGATAATCTAACAAGATAATCTTTAAATCTGGTTTCTTCTAATGACTTTCATCACATAAGAAACTATCATGCTTCAGCGTAATCACTGGCATTCAAATAGATTATAACTTATTAGCCTTATCAAATAAAACAACTCAATGCTAACTCCATATTGCGTAAACCTGTAATTCTATTAACTGTAAAAAGATCAAGTACAAAGTATCTTTGTAAATCACTAGAAAATTCTATCTCCTAATCTTAGGTAAGCCAATCCTATTCTCAATTAGCCGACCTTTACAATATGATACCCATCAGGTATTTATAGATATACAAAACCTCGAACTCCACTTCTATTTTAGGCTATCCACCCTTTTAGGAACTAGATCAATTTGATCTTGAGTTCTTACATTTAGACATTCAGTTTAACTAAAAATAGAAGATAGAAGAAAATAAGAAGTCATGCACTCAAAATCTATCAGTGTTGCATGCAACATGCAAAGAAGAGACAAATTATGCATGCAGGGATTCATGCATGATAAGCTGGATCTGCAATGAACTCATCGTAGCTGGTGAAGACTTGTTGTAAGGTATCTATTTCTGGCCCATCAATCCAGCTATCTTCAAATTTGATCCGATCCAATTTTGCTACAGAAAACTCCCTCATACTTCTTATTTTTATCAACTCTCTCCTAGCAACTTTTATTTCTTCCTTTACATCCACTAGTCGATCTATTACCAACTCTTCTCCATCATCCTCTTTCTGCATGAGTCCTTTGAACCTTTCATCCCACTTCTCTTTAATTTGACTCAAAGGCATGCCTTCTTTTGTCAACACATTTACATCTACAATAATGGCAATGACTGCTTCTAGCTCTTCCAATTGCTCAGTCAAATTATTAACAACCTCTTGAATTTCATTCTTATTCTTACACAAAAATTCAATTCTAAACCAGAGTATACGAGAGGTTTTCTCAACAAAATCCTTGTTGTCCTCCTCAAGTATTGATTGCTCCAAAAGAGTAGTTAAAGGCAATGCACTCACTCTTTCCAATTTCTGACAGTACTCTTTGTACTCTTCTTCTTGTTTTTCCGATGCCTCAATATATTGATGCATCTCTTTTATTAACCCTTTTGTGTCCTTGTAGGCTTCAAAACCTTTAACCAAAACTTCAGCCACCTCTCGGTTTAACTTGTCCACCCATTGGTCTACCATCTCCGCTTTGCCTCTTACCTGCACCAAATCATCTACCTCCTTTTTGCTTAACAAAATAGGAGTCTCAATGGCTGCTACCTGTTGTGATCTTGGAGAGGAGACACTCTTCAAGAATGAATGTAGTTGATCCAATTGAGCTTTAATCTCATCCTTCTTTTGCTTATCCTTGATCATTCTTGACTTGGTTGTTGAAGCCACCACATCAATCAAGTTCATCTGCCGATTCCTAGTGGGCCTTCCCAAGTTGACAGTACTCAACTGGTAATATGTTAGCTGCATGTCCCCTACCTCCTTTTCTATCATTGGCATGGCACATTCAGCAACAATTTCTCCTTTGTCTGTGAGTCGGGTAGAATGTAGAATCTTAGCCTTCTTTTTAGGCCTTTCCTGCTCAATCCCCTTCATCATATCCTCCCAATTGAGAGGTTGTGGAGGTGTTACTGCCCTCTTCTGCAGGTCCAATTTTAGCCAAGTAGGAGGACTTGGAGCAGTAGTCATCATAGAAGAGGAAGCAACAACTATAGAAGGTGGCTGAACATTTACTTGAGGTTGATAGTCAACCCTTGATTTCTCTTGTTGTTCTTGCAGTATATGCATCTGCACCAACTTCTCAACCTCTTCTCTATCTCTTTGTTCTTTCCTTTCTTCCTCTTCTTTCCTCTTACTCTCTTCTTCCAAACGATCTCTCTCTACCTTTTCTTTTTCCAACTTTCCCTTCTCTAGAGCTTCTTTTTCAAGTTTCTCTTTTTCCAAAGCCTCTAGTCTTTCTTTTTCTAATCTCTCTGCCTCTAAGGCCTTAAGTTTTTCTGCTTTTTCCCTTTCTTCTTCTGCTTGCTACTTTTCAACCAACTCCTCAGCATCCTTTTTCTTTCTTAAACTTTCTTCTTCTTCTTCCTTCTGGCGAGCTTCTTCTGCAAGTTTTAGCTTAGCAACCAATATTTTTCTTTCCCTTTGGTTCCTTGCCTTCTCCTCCTCAAGGTCATGAATTTTCTGTATTAACTCCAACTTGTCATTCTCTTCTTTGACCTTGAGCTCATGTTCTTGCTCCCTTATTTTTCTCTCTACTTCATCAACTGTTGCCTTTTCCTTAACTTGTTTTACTTTCAATTGTTGCTGGTGCAATACAGCATCAGCTTGTACCTTGGCTTCCATTTCCTTTTGTTTCTCCATTACAACCCTTACATTAAAATCTCTTGTCGCATCTTCAAATAGCTTCCATTGATCTTCTTGTGTTAAGATCTGCTCAATATCCTCCTCTAAAGGCATGTTCTCTTGCATATCTTTCTCTAATAGAGTCTCATCTGAATCTATCTCAACCTCCAGAATTTCCTCCTCCACTTCTTTTCCCTTGGCAGTTTCAGCCATGCTATGAAGAGCTCCTTCTTGAATTTCTTTACTCTTCTTCCTTGTAAGTGGGACTTGTGTGAATGATTCACCTAATGTAGGTGTTGAAACAACAGATCCTACTGGAACATCTCCCTCTTGTGTTTCTTCTTCATCATCTACCACCTCAAGTTCTATTTCTTCAATGTCTGGAGGAAGGAATTCTAATGGCTCTTTGGGAGGTGTCTTTCTCTTGATTCTATTGTATCCTTTACCCTTTTTAAGGATTGGTCCTTGAGGAGCTTGAGTTCTTGACATCAACCATTGCACGCTCCTATCCAATACTATCCTTCCTATCTTCTTGATATCAATGGTTTCTTCAGCATCCCAGTCAACTGGATCCAAGCTCTTGGTGCCAATATTCAAAGCTTCATAGGATGGATCCAATACAATTCCATCATCCACCAATGTGTCAGGAATTTTTTCTTTAACACCTACTTCTTCCATGAGTGAGATGGGCAATCTTTCATAGTTCTTCTTTCTCAAATCATACTCATCCTACCGATCACTCCAAAAGTCTTCTAACAAATTGAAATGTCTAGTGAACACCGAAGGCAATAAAGCATACATCTTCTTATTTGGATCAAAATAATTACGAGCCGTGTATAATCCCAATTTCAACTGTATCAATTCACAACAAACCACCTTTGCTCCTACCAAGTGTTGATAGCTATGTTCACCCAACTTCATGGGGAACTTATGACATCCGATCTTATGTTTGATCCCAAACCGAGCATTAACTCCAAGAGCTTGATATACAAACTCCATTAGCACTATCCTATTACTGCAGCACCTTGGAAGTAAATGTGGATGGCCTTCAAAACCAGCCAACCTGAAGTATGTAAATTTGGGGTACTAGATATACCAACATCCCCATTCAGCAATAAACGCCATGGCTTCTTGACTCAATCGATATCCTGCATCTCCATTCAATTGGTTGATGATCACATATAAAAATGTATCATTGACTCTTCTGAAATGAGTCTCAGCAACTTGAAGAGACAACTGATCATAGTGCTCCCATACCCTCTTTTGTCCATCCAATGCTCCCATTATGCCCACCTTGTTCAAACTTGGGAAAATCCCCAATCTTGTTGCTGCATAATCAATGTAAGAGGTCATAAAGAAACACTTGGTCTACCTAACATTAGTCAATTGATCATATATGGCATCAGAGACAATCATTGGCCAATCAAACTATTGGGATCCATTTAAGATTGTCTAAATGAAAGGAAACATCCATTCCTTGAACCGCAGTGTATCCCTCTTCCCAAAAACTCTTGATAGCATCATGATTAAATCGGACACCTCCTTATAAAAATCTATCCTCTTGGGCTAATCTGCAAGTTTACTTAAAGACTTATTTTTTGTCTTTAACCACTTCTTGTTTAGATGAGACTTATTGGAGTCCTTATGCTTGCTATACTTCTCCAAAGCCTCTACCTCATCCAACTGCACTGAATTCTTAAGATCTGGGACATTAAATATATCTTGAAATGCTTGAGGATAAGATTGATGATCACATTGTTTTGTGAATTCATGCATAGTCTTGTAGCAGGATTGTAGGCACTAGATAAAGTTAGGATCAACTCTGGGCATTGGATTGACAAAGGAAACAAAGTAATATGAGCCAAACCAGACTCAACAATCCTCTTCATTCTTGGCATTGCATCCTCATTGAATGTTTCAACATATGCCTCCTCAAAGTTGTATTGGCCCAAGTTGGTATCAATGATGTCTGCCCAGTCGGATTCCACCTTGCTCACCTTCACAACTGGACTCCTATGATTATACCTCAAGGTATAAGGTAGTTGTTTTGGCTTTAACTTCTTTGGTTTTGGTGTTGCCTTTGATGTTCCGGCAGGCCGGTTCCTTCGAGCAGCTTCCCCTGATGTTCCTTACATCTTTCAAATTTCCTGCAAGCAAACCTCTAACTAGATCTTTAGATATCATCATAAAACATGCTTAAACAAACCATACCTTTCATACATGTACCGGAGGCGGAACCAGGCAGAAACATGACCTAAAACAATCTCTTTTACAATATTGCTGGACTCGGAGCCAAAACTGATATAGATACTTCACTAACAATAAATGGGCTTGAAGTCGGAATCAGGAAGGTGATCAGAACCGGAATCGGAATCAAAAAGGGATTTGGTTTTCTTCAGATTTTCAAATTTTCAAATTTTCATTTTCTATTTCCATTCCGCCTCCGCTTCCATCTAGGTTATCGTTAATTCGAAAGAAGACCTCTCATTATACGCGGAGTTGGAAACGGGATGAAAATGGAATCGATTACTTTTGTAAAATAGAATTCTCAAGTTCACGATCGATTCTGATCCTGCCTCTGCCTAGATTGACCATGACATCATCAAAGATTTTGTTGATTTAACACATAACTTCATGATTAAAACCGAAGTCGCTTAAAATGAAAAGGGGGTTTAAAAACACTGCATTCATATGACCATGGGGAACGACTGCATTTAAGAGCATCATATTTTAACCTTTAACTGTGATCACTAAAAGACATGAAACCCTAATCTAACAAACCCGATAAAAACTAGGGCACGGGTTTTAAACCTTGCCATTTACCAGAACAAAATACACGACAAAACCCTAAGTAAAAATGATAAATCTAATCTACCTCACTGTAGATCCTTAACTTTAACCAACACCATTCAAAACCCTAATTTAATCTAATCTACTACAAATCAAAAACAGCACGATGCGATCACGACTAAAATGTGAAAGTGACCACACTCTAAAATAAAAAGAATTGAAAACGACAATACAAGAAACCCAAAATAAGCAAACAAACGAAATAAAACAAGAACCTACTCGTACAATCATACCAAGAAATACAAATCCATTTAGAACGAAATGATTCAAAGCATGAGTAGATATAAAGCAAAACTCAACAAACACGATAGTAAATAAATGAAGAAAAATAACAATAAGAAATCCTACCTCAAACGCAAAAGAACCCGAGCTAACCTTCGAACTAATTCACACACAATATCCTTCCTTTTTTTCGATCAATTTTCTCAAATGAACTCCGCTACTACTCTTTCATGCTCCTAGATCTCTTAACAATGATCATAATGATTCGTTTAACCCTTAATGAAGGTAAAAAAAAATGTTGATTTCTACCTACATGAGCAGCTACCATTAATGCATTAAAGCGCAGTTAAGGCGGAGTCAGAACTAAAAGAGAATGAACACTTCTCTATAATGTAACTCCAATCAAAAATTCAACGATCCAAAAGTGGCGGGGATGAAACCAAAAATGGAAACTAATTCGAAAGTTTAAGAAATTTCCAAACTTCATTTCCATTCCAGTTCTGGTTCCCCTAACTAAACACAAACAAAACCAAACACAAAAATTAAAGCAAAAGACTGACATAATAAAACTAAACATAAGGACTTAGACGAAAAACAAAATACAAATAGCGGAGGCGGGGGCGGAATCGATTATGATTTTGCAATTTTCAATAAAGACCAACTTAACACCCGTTCCGGCTCCAGTTCCGCTAAAGACAAAACAAAATAAAAAAAGAAAAGACTGTCGGGATGAGAACCAAAACAAGTTTCAAAAGAACTTTTAGAACCCGATTCAGTTCCGGTTCTGGTTTCGACAAGCTAAACCAAAAACAAACGAAGTGTTAGAAGCAAAATAACTCCAAACTTTGATAGAAAACAACAAAGGATAAAGAACAACAAGGGGGACCCATTTTGACCAAGGCAAAAGATGGGGTGGTTTTGCAAGGCATAACACAACCTTCTCAAGATCCTGCAACTATCTAATAGTCACATTCTATGGAGTAAACTCAACTAATTTCCCATCTCCAAAATGACAAATCTAATATATGGAAAGTAGATTCATTAAAATATCAAGAATAAGAAAAAACTCCTCAATGCACCCATCTAGCATATGAATGGAGCCTGTCCCCAAAACTAGAATTTGTGAAGAGTTCCCAACTACAATCTGAGAAGTAGAAGTATGAAAAATGGAACCAAGAAGATCACGTGAATTGGTCATGTGATGTGAAGCACCTTAATTAAGAGTCCAAATATCTAAAGATGAATGAATGTCTCATGTTGAAAGAGATTTCCCTTTGTCCATGGATAAAGGCTTAGACATTGAAATGTTGTGCTTCTTCATAGCTTCATCCAAGGCTTCTAATCTCTTAAAATAATGAGTCGCATCATGCCTAGTTTTTCCACAAAATGAAAAAGGTTCTCCTTTCTTTTTCTTGGACTTGGAAGAAGAATCTCCAGAGGTAGAAGAAGAAGGAGATGGAGTGGACATTTGATTGTTCTTATAATTTGGTTTGGAGGGAGTCTCACTACCTGAAGATGATTCTATCTTGGGCTTCTTCTTATTCTTTCCTTTACCCTTGGATGATTGAGCCATAGAGCATGATTCTTAGAACTAGGTAGTGCATCCAACTGAATTAACTTAGCCTCCTCCCTAGTAAGACGCTCACAAAACAACTCAAAAGTAGGAATTTTATAATATTTCCCCATGACATCCATAGTTGAGTAGAAAGTAGAAGAAAATGCTTGATAAGGGCCTCTTAACTTAGACAAAATCAAGAAGATACATTCATCACTAGATTTTTCATGCCCACACCCTTTTAACTGTGACAAAATCAATTTAAATTGTGTAAGGAAATCCTGAATTGAAGGAAATGTATTTGGAGAAAGTGATTGAAGATTCAATTGAAGCTGTAAGACTCTGAACTAATTGGTTTTACATACAATTCTTCAAGTTTATAACAAACATTCTTAGGTGTTTTACACTTCGCAATATGAAACAACAAGTTATCATATACATGTAAGTCAATGATCCCTTTTGCTTCATCCATTTTACATCTATGAATAAATTTTTCATCATCCCTTTGTGAATTTATGTTGTTCTGCATCTAACATTGGCCATAGACCCTTCGATTGTAACAATTGAGTCATTTTTAGCTTGCATGTACGATAATTGTCTAGAGTGAGTGGTTCAATTTGCCTTAGATCCACCATGGACACCAAAAGAAAGAAGATAAAGTAGCACTTAAATTATTCCTTTCACCCCCCAAAATTTTTTAAAACTCAATTTGCAACCCCCCATCAAATTACAATGAAGAAATTTTGCAATTTTTATAAGTGACAAGTTGAAATCAATCGTTTATAACACATGATGATTTTTACAATTTTTAGAAAAAAGCTTGAAAATACTAAAAATAGAGGTTACAAATAGATTCCTTGCAATTTTCTAAGAAATTTCAAAAAAAATTGTCAAAATTCGGCTTCATATGCAAAAGTTATGCCAATTACAAGTAATAAATGCACCTGTACCTTCGTGCTGAAAAAAATGGCAAAAAATGGAAAAAATTTAAAAAATAACCTACACCACTATGAAGTTCGTTGAACCAGATTTCTGATGATATCTCATTTGTGAAAAATGGACACCATGGCAAAACATTATGAATTTTTTGAAAAATTGGCTGAAATTAAGCTTGAAGTGACGACCCTCTGGCAAAATAATAGAGTTCAAGAAAAAGAAAACAACACAAGGACTCCCTATGAGTTGTGGTATGGAAGGATACCTACTGTTAAATACTTCAAAATATTTGGAAGCAAATGTTATATCAGAAGAGATGAAGAAAACTTGGGAAAGTTTTTTCTTTACGAATAGGCAGATATCTATATTAATATAAAGATAAAATTACAAATTCACAAAAAAGGGGTAGGTGGTAAAAAGGCACACCCCGAATGTCACATGGGTCCAGCACAGAAAATCCAAAATAACACATTGGCCCAGCCCAGAAAATCCAAAATATCACATGGGCCTAGCCTAGAAGTCCAATAATAGAAAGAAAATTAAGCAGCCAAAGCAGTGCCAGTAGATCCTGGGGGGTCCTTGTCATCCAGATGTTTCCCCCATACATCAGGGGGGTTTGGAATGACATCAAGAGGAGCACCTCAACCATCATCAACTTTATCTTCATCTTTTTTAGTTTCTTTTTCCTCGTGCCGAGGTGAGATTGCAAGAGCCAGCCACGGAAAACTTTTGCCACTGGAGGGCCAACCAGAGCCAGAAGCAGGCGAAGCATCAGAGGGCCACCCAAAACTGCCACCACCACTCCCTAGAGCACCACTAAAGTGCTAGCCCTGACTAGGATGCGGCGAAGGAGAACGAGCCCGCCTGGGAGGCCGAGAATCTCACCGAGCAGGAGGTTGGGAGCGGGATTGCACGGAGTCACTCCGCTTCCAACCCTGAGAAGGCGACCAACCATGGGAGGAGGAGGGAAAATCAGGGATCCGAGCCACAATACAAGGGGCATTGCCCCAGTGGTCTAGGAGAACCTGCAAGTGAGCCACTTCTAGTGCAACCTTGTTGGCTTGCACTTGAATCTGTAAGAGAACATTAGAACATATAACTGCTTTAGCATAAAAAGACACATTAACATCTAAATGAGAATGAGAAAATAAGCAAGAATTTTTGTATTTCCAGATATTGAAGAGGATTTCCACCCTGAAAGTGTGTCAAAGTTGGGTGCACTTAGCCGAGGTTCCAGGTGGGTCCCTCAGTAGAACCATATGCCACAAAAAAGGTTCTGACCTAAAAGGCTGAAAGAAGTCATAAATCCAAGTCCAAAGTTGTTGAGCTCTGGGACAAAAACAGAAAAGGTGCTTAAAGCTTTCAGGCTACCCATAAAAAGGGCAGCGACGGTCAAGAACCCCCAAATGAACAAGTTGAGAACCCACAGGCAATCCTTGGAAAAGAATACACCAAGCAAAGTGGGCCAGCTTTGGATTAACAATTGCAGACCAAGTGGCATCAAACCTCTTACGCCAAGTATGGGCCAAGGAATAAAGAAGCCAACTCTGGTTCAAAGAGTTGATCATTAGAAAATGGGGTGAAAGCCACCTATAACCAAGTTGTGGCTTGTAGCTCCAGAGAGGAGTATCTGGAAACCATTTCTAGTCTTTCCACCAAGGTTTGTGCCCACGAATGCCAACTTTGTGAATAATTTCCACCGGAATGGCGCTCACCAATATGTCAAAAGTAAGATGGTCCTGGTTTTGAAGACTGTGTTGGGTTTTAAAAGCATCCCACTACAAAAGATGCATGGTAGGCTAGTGAAAGAGCTGATGCAGTGTATGAATGCCCTTCTTATGAAATCTAAGAGCCTTGAGCCAAGGCAACTTGGCCAGGGGTTGACCATTCTGAGCCAAAAGGGGAGACCACCAGAGGTTATGCTGGTTGGTGGAGAGCCCATCACGAAATCCAGCCCCGGCCCAATGGAGCCAAGGCTTAACGGTTTCCCAAGAGCGCCAAATGCTCTTGGCCACAAAGGAGCACAATTTGAACCAGCTCCCTCATAACCAGGAGGGTTTGGAGACCGATTCCTTTCCAGGTAGGTCTGTGAACAGGAAAACTAGATTGAATACAATGTCTAAGGATAATCTTCCAAGCTTCATCCCCAGTGAGAGCATGGATAATCCATTTGACACAGAGAGCAGTCCCTTATCATTGAGTGGAGAGCAATCCAAGCCCTCCCGAATCCTTGGGGAGATAACAAAATTCCCAAGCGACCCGATGAAATCCCTTGTGGGTTTTAGAAGAGGCCCATAAAAAATCATGGAGCAACTTTTTAAGCCTGTTGTAGGTCACTTTAGAAGGAGCCCAACAAGAAGAATAGTAGACGTGGGTGGCAGCCAAAATTTTAGAACACACCTAGAATTTTCCAGCATACGAAAAAGGCTTAGTAATCCAATAGGCCAGCTTCTGCTCTTCCCTGGAGAGCACAGCTTGCCAGAGCTCCCGAGGGGAAGCCTGAAAGGCGAAGGGGATGCCCAGAAATCAAAATATTTCTCCCTGCCCAATCCACTTCCAATTATAAGTTTGGAGCCACGCAGGAGTGGGGAGCACCAATTGTCTATAGCACAAGGTCTTGTTCCATTGAATAGCAGAGCTAGAAGCAAGACAAAAAGTATCAAGGCATTCAAGGGCAGCAGTGATAGAACTTTAATCCTCTAAGAGAGTGAGAAAGGAATCATCCGCGAAGTGGCCATTGACAAAATGCTTTTGACAGTCTGGGAAAGAGATCCCTTTAACACGTTGCTGGGAGACAGCATTGGCCAGGAGATATCCAAAGCCTTCAGCAACCAGAACATACAAAGCAGGGGCAAGAGGGCATCGCTGGCGAATAGAACGAAAAAGACCAAAAGCAGAAGACTAGCGACCATTAATGGAAATGCAAGTCGAGGCATCGAAAAAAAGCATACGAACAGACTGCATAAAATTGGGCCCAAAACCCAAGGCCTGCAACATCGCAAGAATGAAAGGCCATTCAATGCAGTCATAGGCTTTGGCAAAATCAATTTTAATGAACATCGCTTTCTAGTTCGAGCGTCGGGCCCACTCCATGCCTTCCCAAATAGAAATAATGTTATCAAGAATAAACCTGGACTTAATGAAACCAGTCTACTCAGGACGCACGACCTAAGGCAAGAGGTGAAAAATTTTCAGAGCCAAGGCTTTGGCAATGATTTTGTATGAAACATTGAGAAGCGTGATGGGCCGCCAGTTGCAAATATGCTTTGGATCCCTAGGTTTATGTATGAATTTAATATTGTCTTTATTTATTAAATTGCCTAGAGAATTGGTTTGAAAGGCTTCAAAATAAACATGATGCAAATCACTCCCAACACAATCCCAAAAAGCTTTATAAAATTCACAAGGAAAGCCATCAATATCAGGAGCCTTATCATCGACCATAGAGGAAACGGCTTCCTTGAGATCATCAATTGTTAACAATTGATCACAAAAATTAATCTGGGCAGAAAAAAGCCTATGTGGCACAACAACAAGGCAATCTTAAAGGGCTTGTTGGCACACAGGCATGGGGTCCTGAGCCATGAAAACCTGCTCATACTGACGCATGAAATCCTAGAGAATGTCAGGTAGCTCAGAGAGCACCTGGTTACCATCTTTGATTACTTTAATGCCTGGGGAAGAGTGCCTAGCACGAAGAGCCAAAAAAAACTCTTTAGAGGCAAAATCACCAATTTTCAGCCAATGGAGCTGAGCCTTGACTTGAGCACCTCTAGAAAAATAATTATCAGCCACTTGCTTTTGATGTCTTAAATCCACCACCCAGACTTGATGTGAAGGGGAGAAAGGACTGGCCACTAAAGCCTCCATAGCCATACGCAAGTCAACAGTGGTGGCCTCGTAAGAACGCCGACGAAAGATAGCAAGCTGACATCCATAAATGTGCAAGAAACGCGCAGTACGAATGATGGCATTGTTCTGTCAAGCAATCCAGCTTGTACAGCCAAGAGGCCTGCACTCTAAATTCCACACCTGGTGAATGTGGGCTAGGGTGGGCTTGTGACAGAGCAAAGACATGTTCAAGAAGAATTGAGTCTTACACATGCGAGGTTGTCAAGACACCCATTCAATGCGAAAATGAATTGGGAAGTGATCAGAAAGGGTCACATCCACTAATGGCTTAACAGGAAAGGCAGAGCTATTGAAGGAAAAAAAAAAGATTGAGCTGAGATCATAGCACGATCAAGGTGTTTAAAGACTCTATCAGAACCAGCCCTGTAGTTGCACCAAGTGTGCCAAAGAGAATGAGAATGGTGGTAGCCCATATTGGGATCAAAAAGACCCAATCTATTGTGCATGTAAAACCACACCTCCCTTTCACCCGCTGGCCAATGAAAAGGCAAGGTGCCATTCCTATCGTACACCATTTCCACCATGTTGAAATCCCCACAGAGCAACTAGCAAAGAGTCAACAATCCAGCGCTAAAGCAAGCAACGCTTCATGACATCATTAGAGGCATAAATATTAATAATCCCGAAGGAATTATTCTCAATATTGAGAAGAACCCAGACAACCCGTTGGGAGGGGTCAACGCCATGGTCCACCACACAAGAATGCAGTCATGGGGCCAAAAGAGTAGCAACTCCACCACGACCAGCCTCATGTAGAGTGCAAAACATAGAACTGGCTAGCCAGATAGAGCGACAAGCTGAAGCAAGCAAGAAACCTAAAATTTTAACTTCCTGGAGACAAAGCACTTCAATCCTTGGATAATTCGGCAAAGTATTCCTAACATAATACTTACTGGAGAGTTTAGTTAGACCTCAAACATTCCATGAGATAAAATTCATGGAAAATCTTCCATACTTCCAAAATCCCGGTCCTCCTCACCTAGGGAAGAGAAGTTATTCTTCAAAAACTCTTGGGGAACAAAACCAATCTGAATAGAAGGAGAGAACCTCTATTTTCCGGCACATATTCACCTTCTTCCAGTGGAGGAGACGAGCTACAAGAATGCCACTGAGTCCTCATTACGGAGGACAAAATTGGTTGAGCACACAAAATAGCCGCAGGCTGAGGTGTGGCCTTAGACCTGGGTTGTAAAACATCAAAAGTAACTCCTAAGGGAGTAGCTATCCCCTTCTCTGAAGGGTTTGAAACTAGCTTGGTCAGTTCAGGAGCCTTGGGAGCTGACCTAGAACCGGATGACTTCTTTTTTCGATTTGAAACTGTAGTCCACTTTGTGTCAGCCTTAGCTGAAGGCTCTGTCAGACAAGGTTTTGCAACATCCCATGATTGAGAGGATGTACGAGGAACTGTCAAAGGGCAATCCTTGATCTTGTGGTTAGCTGACTGGCACCGATAGCACATGTTGGGCAAATTGAAATATGTGACTTTCTAGGTGTGATGAATATCAACGATTTGAATGTCTACGTACTCTTTTAAATCCTTGGATAAATCAACTTCCATACAAACCCTCTTTTGAGGACGAGCTTGAAAGAATCTATCAAGTTCGATACAAACAACCCTCCCCAGAGAGGAAGCAATATGGTTCAAGAAGGGCACACAAGGCAAAGGTAACCCGAGAAACTCAAACCAGACTGGGACACGCATTTTGGAGTCTTCTGAGATAGGAAAATCCCGAGTCCATGCCTAGAAAACCAACAAGGAAGACCGAACATACCATAGCCCATGACCCAAAATAGCTTGGACATGACTAACTTTCGCAAAGTGGAACAAAAAAAACCCTTGGTCAGATTTTGGACCATATCAAGGCAGACCCCATGAGGGACCCAGGCCTTGTTGACCCAGTCTTTTAGCACACTTTCGGGGGGAGTCCTCCCAACAAAATAACCCACAAGGGTGTGTTGTTTGAGCCATTGACATGCAAAATCAAAATCAAGTAAAGGTAAAACTACATCAGCAAGGGCGTCAGAATGCTTACCTCATGAAAGACTTTCAGAACAAATTTTTGAGGGTGTTTGTTCAGTGGGGGAGCCATTAAACTGCACCGACGAATCGCTAACACTAGCAAAAATTGTTGGGTTAGAACTGGTTGAAGGCATAATAAACCCCTAAAATCGTAACAAATGTGGTTGTACTCAATGAAGAAAACAATTTCTTGCGCAAGAAGCACAGTATGACGTAGGAGGGGCCACGAATGACCTCAGAAAGCACAAAACCCTAGCAGAGCTCATGCACCGCTATCACAAACTGATGGAGTCCTTGGGAAAGTTTGATGCAAGGTTTGATGAAGGAATCTTCCATGGATATTCTACTAAAATAAAAACATATTGGTGCTACAATAAAAGATTGAGAAAGATTGTTGAGAGTGCAAGTGTCAAGGATGATGAAGATTTTTAGAACTCGATGTTGATAGATGGATATGAATATATGAACATGATTGTAGAAAAAAATAAAAGGATAAGGGAAACGGAGTATAATTTGAAGAAGAGGAAGAAGCTCCAGAAAAGACCCCTAGAACCCCTAAGTATGTGCAAAGAAATCATTCCGAAGAACAGATCATTGGAGACAAAAACAAAGGTGCACTGACAAGAAGGAAAACTACTGAAGAATAGGTAAATTTTTATTTACTTTCTGAAGTTGAACCTAAAACAATGATTGAGGCATTCAAAGATGAACATTGGATGAAGCCAATGGAAGAAGAACTACTAAAGATTGAGAAGAACTGGACTTGGGAACTTGTCCCAAGACCTGCAAAAAAAAAATAATTAGATCTAAGTGGGTGTTTAGAAACAAACTGAATGAGAATGGAGAAGTGGTAAGAAATAAAGCAAGGCTTGTATGTAAAGGCTATTCACAATTTGAAGGAATATATTTTGAAGAGACATTTTCTCTGGTGGCAAGAATGGAAGCTATTAGGATGTTTTTGTCTTTTGTGACACATGAGGATTTCAAATTTTATGAGATGGATGTGAATTTTGCTTTCTTGAATGGAGAGTTGGAAGAAGTATACATGGAACAACTGGAAGGATTTCAGTTATCAGATAAACCTAATATGGTATGAAGATTGAAGAAGGCATTGTATGGATTGAAACAAGATCACAAAGCTTGGTATGCAAGGTTGGATAAGGATTTGATACAAGGATTCAATAAAGGTACCACAAATAGTAATCTTTACTTTAAAGTTGAAAAAGACCAAATCTTGATTGTAGTTGTGTATGTTGATGACATAATTTTTGGTGGTGATGAAGCTATGTGTAAGAAGTTTGTAGAAGAGATGTCGAAAGAGTTTGAGATGTCTATGTTTGGGGAGATGAATTTCTTCCTTGGGCTACAAATCAAACAAACAAATAAAGGTATATTCATTTCACAATCAAAGTATGTCAAAGTGATGTTGAAGAATTTTGGAATAGAAGACTCCAAACTAGTATGTACTCCTATGGTTACTAGTTGCAAGTTGAGCAAGAATGATGAATCCCCTAAGGCTAATCAAAGAAAGTACAAATCAATGATTGATGGACTACTATATTTAACTGCTACTAGAACGAATATCTTGCATGCAGTTTGTCCTGTGGCTAGATTTCAAGAAGATCCCAGAGAGTCACATGTTGCAATAGTGTAAAGGATATTAAGATACCTAAATGTCACTCCAAATCATCGATTGTGGTATCCAAAGGATACTAATTTCACTTTGAGTGCTTACATAGATGTAGATTGGACTGGTTGTGTGGATGACAAATAAAGTACAAGTGGTGGTGCATTATTTTTTCGATGTAGATTGGTATCATGGCTAAGTAAGAAACAAGATTTAGTTTATTTATCTATTGTAGAGGATAGGTACATTGCAACAACATCTTGTTGCACACAAGTGTTGTGGATGAGGAAAACATTGAAGGATATCAGAGTGATGTATGATGAGCCTATTTCTATCTTATGTGACAATACAAGTGCAATAAACATTTCAAATAATCTAATGATGCATTCAAGGACAAAACATATTTAAATTATATATCATTTTCTAAGAGAGAAGGTTGTGGAGAATGAAGTGAAGGTTGAATACATGCCCACAAAGGATTAGATTGCTGATATATCCACTAAATATCTTCCTAAGGATACTTTTGAATATCTCTGAGAGAAGTTGGGGGTTATTGCCCCTCCTTCTTTGAACTATATGCATAAGAAGATGCATCAGTATAGTGGATCTCAAGATTAATTATTTTTTGGACTGATGTTGGTGGCTACCTCTTAGGGGGAGTAGGTAGTGGAATTTTCTAATTGTTGCAGTTAGACATGATACAGGTTGGTGTGTGCTCCTAAGGGTGAGTATTCAAAATATTTAAGGAAATTTTTTGCATAGTAGTTGTAAACATGTTGTCTGATACCAAAGGAAAAGAATAAAATGGTACAAACATTATGTCCTTTTCCATTGGTATCAAAGGGGGAGAGAGAATCATGTGAAAAAGAAAAATTCATAAGGGGTAGAGAGTCATGAGAAGTGATGTCAAAGGAGGAGAGAACAATGTATAAAAGATAAGTTATTCAGGGGGAGAAAAGAGAAAAGGAAAATGGTATGGTACAAAGCTATTGTGTCTTTGATGGTTTTTCACATCATGTATTGCCATCAATGACAAAGGGGGAGACTATTGCAAGTATGAGCAGTTGATGTTGTCATTGATGTCAACAAGTTTGTGTTATCATTGATGTTTGTAGTTGAATGAGATTGTTGCAAGAATGAGTAGTTAATATTATCCATGCTTTGATTAGTTACGTTATGTTGTCATTAGTAAAGCTATTGGTGTCAAACGCTAATGTTGCTTTTATAAGATTCTATCTATGTTTATGGAAGTGTTGAAGATGATGAGGATTTATCTCTTGTGCTTTATTTCCAAGTGTGTTTGAGAAAATTTGATAAAAAGAGGAAACAATGTGTTGCAATGGTATTATGGGTAACAAGGTTATATTCTAGTTTTGCTCCACATTTCTTCTAGGTCGAAGATCTTCTTGTGATATTCAGATATGTTGGTGAGAAGTGTATAAAGGTGTTGTATTCAAGATTTGGTATGTTGTATCAACATTCAAAGGAAGTTGTGTTCACCAATGTGTGACTGTGCATTGCAGAGGTGTTTGGGAGAAATGTTTTTGCTTCGTGTTTCTCTACAGTTGTGTTTTAGGTCTTATGATTCTAAAGGTGTGTTGATGGTGTTAGTAGTTTATCTTAGTCAAGAGAATTTGAGGTTTGGTGCTTCAAAAGATATTTTTCAAGTAATAATGTATGGCAAAGTCATCAGAGTGTATTGGATTTGTACATTCTTTAGGTGGAAGTTGTTGCGAAGGAGTTTGTTGGATTTTATGGTGCCTAAGGAATATTCTAGATCATATTCAAGTGTGGAGTGTGGTTCGCAAGTCATCCTTGGGTTTGTGATAGTGTGTGGTTGAGTGGTGTTGTTTGTTTGGGTCCTAATTAAGTATTGGTGTGGTCTACATTCACTTCTATCCACCACATAATTATTTTGGTGCTGACCTAATTTGAATTTGCACTTTTGAGGTGCATAATTGATCTTAGAGAGCGTTTCAAGATTGAGAACAGTATAAGTATGAGTTAAGTTGTTGGAGGATAAGATAGATGTGTGAGATGTGAAATTATGTGAAGTGCAATGTGTTAGAGTGCAAAATTGAGTTGTGTGATGTGAGCTTTCAAGTGTTAATTTATTGGATGTAGTGAGCAGAAGGTGGCTACAATTATTCAATCAGATTGCAAAGGTGTTGATGTCATTGTGGTGGATTCCTTGTTGCATTGAGATGATTTTCTCTATGTAACATTCCTTCTCTATCTTCTTTTCTATTTTGGTAGTGAGCCTTTCTTCTTTGGGCAGTGAACCCTATTGTATTAAGAATTGATATTACTTATATTGTGAGTTAATACTCACCATGATTTTTCCCTTCTTGGATTTTCCACGTAAATCTAGTGTTCTCTTGTGTATGGTGTTGAATTTCTTAAGTTTTTGTTATTTTTTTTTCATACTAATCCATCATAACATATTTAAAGGTTTAATAAATGAATGTGGATCTAAATATTAATGAGGGTTTTGAAGTTTTAAGTTATAACTGATTCACCCCATTTCTCTTCCCTCCCCGTCCTCCTCCCCCTCCCCTTCCCTTGCCCCTACCTAACCCACCTCTCTTCCCCCCTCTCACCCCTCTTAGTTGTCTTGTGCATTTCAACACCAAATTGATGATAGAGTGATATTAAAAATAATATACACAAACATGTAAAAGACCTATATTATGATGATGTAGGTCTGACTATGTGACCAAAGACATATTCTAAACTAAATAAGCCAGATTCAAATGAATTTAAAGCCTAATTAATCCCCTAAGAAATGATCCCAATAAGATATTCAAATTCATCAAAACAAAGAAACCATTAAACTATCATGATATAAACATGAAAAATTAACCAAAACCCTATCCTAAGACCTCAAATTTTATCCTATTGAGGGAGTGGTGTCACATTGATGTGGAATGGTGACCCTTTCCCAATCCCTTGGATAATATGAGCTTGTCTCAATAATTTTTATTGAAGAAAATTGATGAAACTGATGAGATGTGTGTGAAACATGGATGCAAAACTAGATTAATATGATAAAGATGAGTGTTGAATGCTAAGATGATTGATGAAATAGATACAATCTATGCTAAATGCAAACAAAATTCAAATATATAAGCCATTGATTTGAATTATGCTAAGATGGATGAAAACTAAGTTACCATGGAAGCTATTAATGGATGCTTAAGCTAAATGGATAAATATTATACTAAAATGCCATAAAATATCAAACATGTATGAAAATGAGTATGAATTTTAACAGCATAAGTTTTTCTATCAAAATATGGATCCATTTCTCTCCAAATAGTGACCTATTTATAGGAGAGCAAATGAAAAATCAAAGGCTCAAATTAAAAAGATCAATCAATGGTCAATAGTGAAAGGAGGATGAAACATGGATTGAGGATTCCAATCCATGGTCAGAGTTGAAAGTTGACAAGGATCAACTAATTTAATCAATGGTCCAAATTAGCTTTCAACAAACACACTTCCTAAGAATTAGGAAGAGGTTAAGAGATATTTTGGAGGAATGAATGCATAAAAGGGGATATTCCATAGGAATATTCCCTTTTGGAGGAATATGTAAAGGAGGAATATTCCAAGAATATTCCCTTGCAAGTGGGAGGGTGAGGAAAATTAGCAAATTTAGTAATTAAAACTAAATTTTAAAGTGCAAGATGAGGACTAATATGATATTCATTAAATAATTGATTTAATGAAAAGGGGGATCATGCAATATGATATTTATCTAAATAGTTTAGGATTATTTAATTAAATAATATGGCATGGGGGTTAAATTAAATAATTTAATTTATTCAATTTAACAGGGTGAAATTTTAATGCGAGAAGGGGTGAATTAACCCAATTAGATTAATCAGATCAATAGACGAAAATGAGGCATTTAATTAAATAACTAGGTTAATTTAATCAAATAAGCGAAAAGAAGATGGGTTTCAAGATGAAATGATGTTAATATATTGGATTCAAGTGTATATATCATTCAAGACATTTTTAAGTGTCTACATTTTTCCCCTCTTTGAAGTGAGGTACCTGTTATGTTGGTTCAAAGACTAACATTTTTCAAATTAAAATTGTTGCTCAGACCAATTTTTTTTTTTTAAATTCTGATTTTTGGATGCCCCATTGTTTCCATAGTAGAAGGAATTAAGCTGGTACCCTACCCCCTCAAGAGATCAGGCAAAAAAAATTAATTTTAGGTTGATCTTGTGACAAAGGTGAAACACTAATTCAAGGGTCCGAAAAAGGCTCTGAGATGCAAAAACATGCTAAAAAATGTAAGAAATGGTGCAAAATAAGCTTCATTAGGTAGTAATTGGTGAAAATGGTGAAAAACCCTAGCTACACTCTCAAATTAGGGAAAAACCCCCTAATTTTTAGGCTTAATTATGGGCTAAAGGGTCACTTTCTATTCATTTATGCATTCACACTATAAAGAATTGTTGCATTTTGAGTTCTGGCACTCTGATGAGATGGCACGACGTGTGATTCCAGTTCATCTTTCTGAGTGAGTTCAAGAATTCCAGTGTTCAGCAGACGTAGGACCCCAAGTATGTGACTCAAAACTTTTCTCGATTTGCATATGTTGGTGCATTTATTAGGCTTTTAAAATTAGGGTTTTTTAGGGCATCGTTGTATTGTGACGTGCCAAGGTCTCGTTGATGTCGCTATTGATTTTATAGTGACACACTTAGTGTTTAGCGACACACTAGGCTTTTTTAGTTTGGTGACACTGGCTTGAATGAGCGACACGTCAGGTTTTTGGTTTAGCGACTTCATTTAAGATATGCCAACACACCTACTAAATAGCGGCACACCTCCTAATTTTGGTAAAGCAACACATGCAAATGTCGACATGCTATTGATCATAGTGACGCGTCTTGCTAAAATAGCGAGACACCCCTAAAAATATTACAATGACGCATCATAGAAACAAAAATGTTATTGATTTTTTAGATTCAAACACCCAAATTTTGAACAGTTTCTAGTTTTTAAGCAAATTGACAATGTGTGTGTGATACATTCAGGATGATATACAACCCTTGATGTCACAAGAGCATTGACTTGAGATTTTATTAGCAATACACGACTTCAGTGATTTGGAGGTGGAGCGCCTAGGAGCTCTTGGACTAGGTTTCATTGCTTTCATGTCAGAGGTTCGTACCCACCTATCCATGATGATAATGTTGATCGAGAGATGGAACAATGATACCTCCTCATTCCACTTTCCCATCGGGGAGGCCATAGTTACACTGGAGGATTTTTTGTAGATCCTATGGCTTCCCATTCATGGGAGTGGGTTATTTATGACATTGAAGCTAGGAGGGGTGCATGTTGTGACCTGATGCATTCAAATGATAGCATATTGGTGAGTTTGCAGATTGAATTGGACCTGTACTATAGTCAAGTGCCCATTTTCAGATTGGTTGTGGTAGCATTGATTCATGGTGTGATTTCCCTAGATTGATGGGGTTGAGGTTTTAGACTAGGCTGGGGGCTAGCATGACACAACATGATCTGCATGACCATTATGTATGCACGGGGGCCAATTATGTTGGCTTCATTATATCATGATATGCATCAGGCAGTTTACTACCAAGGGAGGAGCATCGGGTTTGACATCACACTACTTCACATATGGGCCTATGAGCACATCGTGGTGTTGAGACCTCTTGTTGTTTTGGTTGATGTTCACGAGGACAAGCCCATTGTGTATTGATATAGATTTTCCATGACTTTACAACATATTAGGCCCACAGGGATTCTATATTGGTGTAGGGCCATAAATGATATGACTATTTTCATATGGAGCCCATGGTTGCAGGTTCCTACTTGGTATGATGACCAGAAGTGGATATTTTTTGCTAGGCAGACCTGTTATATCCAAGGGTGGGAGCATATGATGATTAAGTGCTACTTACTAGACTGAGTAGCGCGATAGTTCAAGCAGACCCAAGATGTGCCTCCAGATGATTACACAGTCATAATTGCTAGGTCACACAAAGAGACGTAGTGGGGACAATAGATTGATCCTGTAGTGGCAATTAATGAGTTCTGACAGCTAGTTCCCCACCCATGGGCCTACGATCAGAGGTTACTAGATGTAGGCACCACCCCAAGATATGATGCATGGTGGAGACCACCCACTCGATTGATAGGCCTAGCAGGGGGATAACCCCATGGGAGAGGCAAGGGTCACGACAGAGGTGGGGGTAGAGACGGATGCAACCCGACCAACAGCTAGAGCAGTAGAGGGCCTAAGTTCTAGGGCAGGCAGAGTAGGTACCACAAGATGAAGGTCATCAAGACCCAAGGTACTAGCAACCTGAGTAGCCACAACAGCCACAATAGGATCAACAACCACAATAGCCAAATTTGAGGGATGGGAAAATTCGTATCCTTATTGCAGAGAGAGACCAACTATGTTAGTAGCTACAGACAATGATGGAAGAGCGAGATAGAGAGTCCCAGTTGCGATAGCATCTAGATCTACAACTGGCCCAAGAGATTAGGTGACACTAGGAGCTTAAGGTTGTTATAGGATGCATTATCACAGAGATGTTCCCTAGGAGATGAGATAGCTTGACTACTCCTAGAGGAGTGGGGCAACATCGAGGTCTTTTGATGGACAACCCTTAGTTAGATAGCAGAGTGAGTCTAGTCAGAGGCATGATGACCGGTAGACCAGGGGATAGCCTCCATTATAGACACTTTTTTTATGTATAGCCAGAGTTTTTTATATAGATACACATTCATAGGCTCATTTTTTATAGCCTCTTGTATATTATATATTTGATGATATTTATACACAGTGATTATGATATTGTATCATGACATTCATTTTTTGATATATATGAGATGGCCTAATGTGGATTATGATGTGATGCCTTATATTTATTTTGTGTGTTATGATTATTTATGGATGCAATGGATGCAAATGTTTATGTGATGGATTCACTTCTTTATTTATGTTTATGTGATATGAGATGATGATGCGATGTAATGTATATGCAATGTAATGGATGTTTTATCTTCTTTTTTCAAGATCTTTCTATGACATGCTATGAGATGGATATGCTTTTCTTTTCCATGTTTCCCATGTGATGATGTCATTATTTATGATATGCAGATGATGTGATATACTTATGCAATATGTATATATGGATGCATTTATTTTTGTGTATTTTCTCCATGTGACATGATGACTTCATGATGCATGTATGGATATGTGATCGATATGGATAATTCATATATTCATGCTTATGATATGGATGTGATGGATGATTATGTAATGGATCAAGATGCTTAGAATAACAAATCTATATTATTCAAAACACTTAAATCATAGTGATGATGTAGTGGATTATGTTTCCCATTATTATGATATGTGATGATTCATGCAAGATGTGTGCATGTTGATGATTTGTGGATGCAAGATGGATGCATTATGATGATTTTTTTTTGTTGATTGTCATGATACCACGTTAGCATGGAAAGAAGATAGAAGAATAGGATGAATGAATTGACCATTGATTGAGATTGATGCGAAAATCCAATAAGTCCATGATCCATTGAGACTTTATTAGATTATGGTGATGATATCAATGATTTGTTCATATCTTGGGATTGGGACTCTCTGTCATTCCTTATGTTTGATATAACACATAGACACAATGGATCGTGTTATTGATAACTAGGATGGCGTGGTATCTAGTGTAATGGAATTTGACTCTACAAACAGATAGGATAGTCCTTGTTCACACCTTGGCATACCAAAACCTCATCAAAATGTAGTTTAGAAGTTTATAATATATCAGACTAAATCATACGCAATAGTCAAAAATCTACTCCACAACCTCCCTACACAAAACTAAGCAAGTATGTGCCAATATTTTTTTCCAAGGATACCCACAAACATAGCAAACGAAAGATAATGATTGATGGCCCATTCCTTTCTCTCTAAATCATTAAGACATCATCAAGAGGCCCTTGAAAAAGGTCAACAAGATAAATCATATGAAAAGATCAAAAATACATAGTCAATGTTATCTATATCTTTTGCCAATATAACATAGTTAAGGTGATTTCTGATGTTGATGCCCATTGTAGGAAGGATGCATCCTAGGACATGTTATTAGGTGTTTTGACTGAGACTAAGTGTTTGATATACCTTTGATACAAACACTACTAACTCATTTACCTATGATCTAGACTTTAGATTTTGACACTTAGGTTCTTACCTTACGACTTGCAACACTTTTTTTCTACTTGTTTTACCAAAGTTTGAAGATAGTGATTGACTTATTATGGATGAAGGTTTATTGCCGGTGAAAGTGAAATGTGATGGATGATGTTGGATTTTCTAGAATATTTCAATGTTTTTGGTATTTTGAAAATGTTTTGAGGCTGTTTTTGACCTTGTTTGAGATTTTATGTGAATGTTTTGGTTTTCAATTCATGTGAGGTTGTTTAATTTTTTTTGTGTTTTTCTAAGTTTTCAAATGTTTTAAGGTTTTCTAAGTTTTGACCAAGAACCTAACCTAAAAGACTATCTTAGGGGCCTCAAGGGCTTATCAAAGATGAGCCTTTCTTATGTTATACACGTAGAGACCACGTAGATTGACTAACTTTGACTTATTGATTATGAGAAATGAACACTTGATGGATTTCCATTTTATTATGATGGACTCCTAAAGGAGTAACCTAGGGTGTTTTGGGGGCACATTAGTGATAGCCTTGCCTACGTTAAAGTTTAAAGAAAATGTAGTTCAACATGGTACTATTTTTGGATTTTTTTGATGTTTTGACATGTTTAGGGATTTTTATGGTGTTTTGGATGTTTTGGATTTTCTGATTTTACAAGTGTTTTTGGATTTTGATGAGGTTTTATGATTTTTTTGGTATTTTCTATGAGATTTCCAATAACCTTAAGATATGAAATAACTTAATTTGATGCATAACAAATTTCCCCCAGTGTGATGCGATAGACTACCTCATTATAGGCAGGACAAATTGACCTTTGGAATATGCCAAGTAGTACTAAGAGGAATACGATACTTTGTAATATCAAGCTATGATATGGACACAAGTGGGTGATGGAATAAATAGGATGAATGATGTGATGCAATGGATGGATGTGAATCATGATAAGCTAAAGAGCCAAAGATAGATGGAGGTGCTTATTTATGCGAGACACCTATTTGCAAGGTTTTCACCAAGGGACTTGCCCAAAGTGCCACTGAAGTGGTTTTCACTAGGGGACGATTTTTATCTTTATTGTTTTCAATCCTTTTTCTTATTTTTTAGATTTTTTGTTCATTTTTTTGTTTTTATTTTTATTTTTATTTTTATGAGATTTACTACCTTCAAAGTTAGGCATAATTTTTTTTAAGATGGAGGTTGTTGATTGGATCCTGAAATGGTTCACCTTCAAGCATTGATAGTTGGTATGCTCCTGATCCATAGCTTATTGTAACAACGAATCAGACCAACCAATTAGGCTCAAACTTTCCTTTACTGTCTTGCTCTAGAATACTCTTCTAATCCTTCTTGAGGATAATATCCCCCACCTGGAAAGATTAAATTTTGATCTTCTTGTTGTAGCTTCATTTCAGTCAGTTTTGGTATACTTGTAAATGATTGAGGGCATCAAGAGGACACTCATCAAGGAATTCTAGTTCATTCAACCAAGATACACTATACTCTTCATCAGCGATCAAATTCTATAATGAAGGAAGCTAAGCCTTAATAGGTAGGATGGCTTCTGATCCACTAATCAAGGAGAAAGGGGTTGCACCTGTAGGTGTGTGGATACTGGTTCGATAAACTTAGAGGGCAGGATTTAACTGCAAATGTTAGTCACGACCAACTTTATTGAGCGTTTTCTTTAGGATTTTTCAGAATGGTCTTATTTGTAGCCTCGACTTGACCGTTGCCTTAGGGGTAATACAGGGTAGAGAACTAATGTTGGATGTTAAATCGTTGGCATAGCTCTTGCACATCCTAATTCTTGAAGGTGTTGGAAACACAAGGGCAAACAACTAAGAGGGGGGTGAATCAGTTGTCATAGAAATTATACTTATTAAACTTATTATTAGATCTGATAAATAAACATGAAAGCATAAACCATCACCACATCAAAAACACACATAACACCAAGATTTTTACGTGGAAACCCTATTAGGGGAAAAACCACGGTGGAAGTTAATCCACAAGATTATACTCTGTTAAAATTATTACAAATGGGGAATGCACATGCATTCGGGCACACTGCCTAGAGCTCACTGCTCAAATACAAAAGGCTTACTACCCAAAGGAAGACACGCTATCTTACAGTCACATTCGAATTACATCCATCTAAGAGATCTTGAATTGAGAAGATAGCATATGCTAATGCTTAATTATAGTTCTGGTTAAGCACATGAACACTTCCTTCTGCTCGCTCTTCTTCACACTTTACTTTTGCCTTCAAAAGATTAGAACATTATTCACACATCTGAGTTATTGCATACCATTTTCCTTAAAATAATCAATCATATATATCCACAATTAGGGATAACATCAACTACATGTCAACCCAACAAAATATGAAATGTGTACAAACTATCAGCCCAAATTAATAAACAATTTATCAATGTGAATCAAATAGTGTCAGCCAAAACATAATAAGGACCCAAAACACTATGTCTTGAACATGAAGAACCTTAAAAAATTAGCCTTGAAGATCCACAACACGCTACAATCACCCTGTCGGCCATCATCATAAAAAGCATGAACTCTCAAAAGAAAATCACCAATCATGAGCATAATAATCAATGCGAACCAAAAACACTAATAGAGAATAATCTAGAAACATCCACAAGCATCGTGAATCACCACAGAAGCATCCACAACAACTCAGATTACTAGAATCACATCATCTTCTTCTAGGAATACTAGCTATAGCAACAGAACAACTGTCGGAACACCAATACTCATAACTTGATCAAATTTTCATGCGAACCTCTAAAAATTTATGTGGATAAAATAGATATACTTTTCAAAAAACACTTAAATCTGCAACTCCTTATCCTCAATATAATGAGCTAGCCACCATACTGAACTTCACTTCATCACCAACAACTTGTAACTTATTTTATTACAATTTTCTCAATATCCTCGACATATACAGCTTTAAAGACATTAATGCCAATAGTGTTGACATCAATGACAACCACATATCAACAATATCCAATAATCTCCAAAAATCTCCCCCTTTGGCATTGATGGAAACACGTGATGTGAAAAACACTATCAATGATATTTTCTCTTAGCATTTTCTCCCCCTTAGATTTTGACTCTTTTCTTCTTAACTCTTTCACAGATTTTCACATGACTCTTCTCCCCCTTTGACATCAATGAAAAAGGTACACATTATCTTTCTACACACAAGCTTTAAACCACATATCTGAACATCTAACTACTCCCCCTAAGTAGCATTTACCACAATATCAATCTGGATCATAGGATATGACTATGAAATGCATGAACTGTGCAAGTCATTGCATCTTAATTCTGATTAGGAGGGGTAATCACCCCTAGCTTCCCTCTGAGATACTCAAAGGTATCCTTAGGAAAGGGCTTGGTAAAGATATTTGCAATTTGTTCCTTAGTAGGCACATAATCCAATCTGACTTCCTTTTCACTCACCTTCTCTCTCAAAAAGTGAAACTTGATAGATATATGTTTGGTTTTTGAATGTAGCACCAGATTATTAGAAATGTTAATTGCACATAAATTATCATGGAATATAGCAATAGGTTCATCATACACAACTCTAATATCTTTCAACATCTACTTCATCCACAATACTTGAGTACAATTGCTAGCAGCAACAATATATTTTGCCTCTACAGTAGATAAAGAAATGGCATTCTACTTCCTACTTAACTATGAAATCGGCTTCTTTCCCAAGAAAAATGCACCACCACTAGTACTCTTTCTGTCATTCACATCTCTTGCCCAATCAACATCGATAAAAGCAGTCAAAGTAAGGTCATCTTCTTTAGGATACCATAGGCCAAAATCAATTATCCCCTTCAAGTACCTAAAAATCCTCTTTATAGTTGTCACATGAGATTCCTTAGGATCAGCTTGAAATCTTGCAACAATGCATACAACATTCATGATATCAGGTCTAGTTTGAGTCAAATAGAGAAATCCACCAATCATGGATCTGTATCTAGTTTGATTTGTTTTAGGAGAATCATCATCTTGTGTCAACTTACATTCATTCACCATAGGTGTACCAACTAGCTTTGAATATTCCATACCAAACTTTTTTAGCAATTCTTTCACATACTTGGATTCTAATATAAAGATCCCTTTATCTAGCTGAGCAATTTGCAATCCCGAAAAGATTTCATTTCTCCAATCATAGACATCTCAAACTCACTTTGCATCTCATCAACAAACTTCATGCACAAACTATCATCTCCTTCAAAAATGATATCATCAACAAAGACTTAAACAATCAAATATTTATCATGATCAATCTTGAAATACAAATTACTATCAATAATAAATTTATTAAATCCAAGCTTCAACAAATACTTGTCCAATCTGGCATACCATGCTCTCGAGGCTTGCTTAATTCCATCTAGTGCTTTCTTCAACTGACAAACCATATCTCCTTGATCAGCCAATTGAAATCCATTAGGTTGCTCAATATACACTTCTTCATCCAATTCGCCATTTAGAAATGTTGACTTGACATCCATCTGATAAACCTTGAAGTTTTTGTAAGAAACATAAGCGAGAAATAGTCTCACAACTTCAATCTTAGCAACAGGATAAAAAGTTTCTTCAAACTCAATTCCTTCCATCTGAGAATATCCTTTACAGACCAGTCTTGCTTTGTTTCTAACAACTTCACCTTGCTCATTTAATTTGTTTCAAAAGACCCACTTAGTTTCAATTACAATTTTGTCCTTAGGTATAGGAACAATAATCCATGTATCATTCTTCTCAATTTGAAGTAGTTCTTCTTTCATTGCTTCCACCCAATGTTCATCTTTCCATGCTTCATTGATACTATTAGGCTCAGTCTTTGAGATCAAACACTTCTGCAATTCTTCTCCTAGTTTGAACACCTTTGTTCTTATCACCTATAATCTAATCTTCTGGATGATTTATTCTTACATACCTTGGAGTCTAAGGCTCTTGAACTTCAGGCTCTTGTGATCTTACTTCTATACTTTCACTAGTTTCTTCCTCTTGATTTTCCTAATTTAGAGTTTGATCTTTCTATCCTTTATCTGTACTGTTATTATGATCATCTGAATCATATCCACAGGTTCTGGATGGTCTAAATTTGTCTTCATCAACCTTGACATTAGCACTTTCAATTACTTCCCTTAATCTCTTATTGTAGCACTGATAGGCTTTACTTTTATTAAAATAACCAAGAAAGATTCCTTCATCACTTTTAGCATCAAAATTTCCTATATCGTCATATCTTTTGATATAGCATTTACTCCAAAATATTTTGAAGTATCTAACAGTAGGCTTATGACCAAACCATAGCTCATAAGGATTCTTACCAGTATCACCTTTGACATGTACCCGATTAAGAGTGTAAACGATAGTACTCACAACTTCTCTCCAGTAGATATGAGGAACATTTCTTTATGCTAACCTTTGAAAATTCATGTGGATAAACTAGATATACTTATCGACAAGCGCTTTAATCCGCAACTCCTTATCCTCAATATACTGAGCTAGCCACCGTACTGAACTTCATTGCATCACCAACAACCTATAACTTATTTTATTACAATTTTCTCAATATCCTCGACATATACAACCTTAAAGACATTAATGCCACTAGTGTTGATATCAATGACAACCACATATCAACAATATCCAACAATCTCTAATAGAAGGGTGTTCCATTATCTGAGATAAGGGCTTGTAGAACACCATAGCAGTAGATAAGGTAATTCAAGATAAACTTTGAAATTTGCTTCCCCATTATATAGGTCATAGTAATGGCTTCCACCCATTTGGTAAAATAATCAGTGGTCGTGATGATAAATTTGTGACCATTAGATGAGGTGTGAGTAATATTTCCTATGAGTTCAAGCCCCCACTGCGAGAAAGGCCATTGTGTAACCATTGGTTGTAACTCCCAAGTTGGTGAAAAGATCATATCCCCATGTTGTTGACATTGGACACATTTTTGCACATATTGATGAGATTCTCTTTCCATAGTTGGCCAGTAATACCCCATCCTCAACAGTTTCTTGGATAAGGTTATTCTACTAGAATGGGAACCAAAAATGCCTTCATGTACTTTTTTTAATTTTTTCAAGGCTTTCTCTTGGTTGAAACATCATAGTAATGTCCCCTTGATGCTTCTATGATATAAGGTATCACGTAAAATGACAAATCGAGATGCCTTTTTAACAAAGGTCTTCTTAAGGTTGGAGGTGATATCGGATGGGAGGGTACCCCTACTAAGATAGGTGCATATATGTGATACCATGAGGAACCAGGACCAACGATTACATACATGAATTCATATTCAAGAATTTTGAAAGTTGGTACGAGAAGTTGTTCTACCAAGAATTCACATTGAAGGATGTTGTGTGGCATGTCTAACAAAGACCCAATTGCCACCATGGCATATGTGAACCCTAATTTCATAATTGCACATACATAGCAAACAAACACAATGTTAGATCAAATGCAAGTGAGAATCAAGATCCCCCATGAAATCCATTTACAAATACTTAAAATAGGAAAAATGAGAAATAAAACATGAAAAACAATTGAAATCCTAATTAAGCATGCAAACTCTTGATCCCATGGGGGAGTTGGTGCTAATTGATACGTCAAAATCAGCCCTTTCCCAACTCCTTTGTAAGATTTGATGATTTTATCCACTCGATGGTTGAATTCCTGCATAACCTAGCTAAGAACTTGATAAAAATAGATGAAATAGCTATGCTTGAAGATGGATTTGAGTATAATAATTTTACTCAAATTATGGATGATAGAATGAGAGGAAGAGTCTCTCATTTATAGATTTCCAAAATGGAAGAGAGAGTGAAAACAAGTAATGTGGGATCATTCAACATCCAATGGCCAAGTGCCACTTGTCAAGATGTGAATGGTTGAAGGTTGAGCACATTTTGATCAATGTGCAAGTTTGAATTTTGAATTTGATGAAGTGACATGTTTAGGGGGGATGAAAGAAATGGAGTTAATGTCACTTGGCTCAATGCAAAGGACATGTAAGAGGTCTTAAATGCCTTGTTGGAAGGACCAAGCCCATTTTGAATATGAATTCAAATTTGAGGGAATATTCTCTTTTGATGCCATGTGAGGGAAAATAGAGATTTAATAAATCAAAGTAATTGATTTATTGTGCAAGTTGCATTATCTAGAGAATGTGACATAGATTAAGATTAAATTAATCAAAATTTAATTAATTTAATGATGAATTTAGGAGATGTGACAATTTAGACTTAAATTTTTGAATTGATTTAAATCAAATTGAGAGGAAGGGTCAATTAAATAAATGATTTTATTTATTTAACTAAAGGGGATAATGTTAGATTAAATTAAATAATGTTTAATTTATTCAATTTAATAAGAAGACTTTAGGGATTTAATTAAATAAGATGAATTATTTAATTAAAGAGGGATTACATAAATAATTAAATAAAATTGATTTATTTAATTAACAGGAGATGATGACTTAATTAGAGAAAGTTGATTTATTTAATTAAGAGATGAAGAGTGATGAATTTAATCAAATACAAATTATTCGATTAAATGACTAGCAAAGGAGATGATTCAGGATGAAATGGTGTTAGTAAATCAAGATCTAGTGTGTCAGATCGAATTGTATATTTTCCATGTCTACAACATCTACTGCTTGATTATTTATGCATGGTATATGCTCGAAGGTTATATCGATGAAAAAGTCCTTGAGACTTTCTACCATCTTCTTATAAGGAGTGAGTTTATCATCCTTGGTTTGGTAGTCATCATTGACTT
Organism: Sequoiadendron giganteum; assembly: GCA_007115665.2. Classification (NCBI taxonomy): domain Eukaryota; kingdom Viridiplantae; phylum Streptophyta; class Pinopsida; order Cupressales; family Cupressaceae; genus Sequoiadendron; species Sequoiadendron giganteum. The sequence goes on along the minus strand of CM021105.1, from coordinate 293,940,786 downwards.
GGTTGATAATTAGTTGTGAGTCCCCATAGACGTTTAACTCTTGTATTTGACATTGGACTGCTATCCTTAGACCTGTTATTAGGGCCTCATACTCAACAATATTATTGGTACATGGAAATGATAGTCGGTATCACTTTGGAATACAATCACCTTAAGGGGTGATAAAAATAATGCTCGCCCCTGATCCATGTTGGATACGATCCATCAAAGTGTAATTTCCATTGATCTGCTACATTAAGGAGAAACACCAATTCACCAAGAAACTTAGATTCTAAAGGATTCTCTACATAAATGGGTGCTTCATCTAGTTGGTCTGCAATTAATTGTCTTTCGATAGCCTCGTGCTCCACATACTCTATGTCAAATTTAGTCAAGATCATCACCCATTTGGCCATTTGCCCTGTGAGAGTTGCTTTAGATAATAGGTATTTTAATGGGTCAATCTTGGCAATAAGATTGATTTGGTGTGACAACATATAATGTCTCATTTTTTGTGAAGCAAAGACCATAGCTAAAAATTCCTTCTCAATGGATGATTGATTCATTTCATAGATTACCAAGGTCCTACTATTGTAATAGATGGCTCTTTCCTTTCCTGTTTCATCATGTTGGGCTAAAAGAGCACTTAGTGGTGCTGATGTTGTTGAAATATATAGGATCAATGGATTGTCTGGGATTGGTGACATAAGGACATGGGGTTTTAGTATATATTCCTTGATTTGGTTGAATGCCTGGTTGCACTTCTGACCCCATTTGTATGTTACCCCCTTGTGTAATAGATGAGAATAGGAGATACTCTTGTCTGATAGTTGTACTATGAACCTTCTAATCAATTGCAACCTTCCTTGTAGACCCCTCAGTTGTTTCAACATTCATAGAGCCTCCATGTCAATAATTTATTTGACCTTTGCAGGATCTATCTCAATTCCTCTTAGTGATACAATGTAACCCAAAATCTTTTCTAAAGTTACGCCAAAGACACACTTCTTTGGATTCAACCTCACCTTATACTCTTCAAGTTTGTCAAATATTGGTCCCAAGCTCGCTATATGTTCTTATCATTTCTTGGATTTAGCTAAGATGTCATCCACATAGTTTTCTACATTCTTATGGATCATGTCGTGGAAGATCAATGCCATGGCTCTTTAATAGGTGGTTGTGACGTTCTTCAGTCCAAATGGCATCATGTTCCAACAATATGTACCCCATGAACATGTGAATATTATCTTATGTTGATCCTCCTTGGTGATCATAATTTGGTTATAGCCTAAAAATCTATCCATGAGATAGAATTTCATGTCTTGTAGTGAGATCCATGATCATATCAATGTTGGGTAGGGGGACATCATCTTTGGGACATGCCTTGTTCAAATATCTAAAGTCGATGCAAATTTTGATGCCCCCGGTGGTTTTGGAGACTGGTACAAGATTGGAAACCCATTTTGGATAATCAATGGTTCAAATGAATCCTACGTTGAGAAGCTTCTATAGTTCCAGATTGACTAATAATGCAATTTGTGGATGCATTTTTTTAGTTTTTTTTAATGGTTTGGCTTTAGGATAGACTGCTAAATGATGCACAACCACTTTTGGATCAAGCCCTAGCATATATTTGTATGACCATGCAAAGTATTCTCTTATTTCTTTCAGAAATGTTGCTAGATTTTTCTATTATTCATCTAATAAGGATTCAACATAAAAAATTATCTTGGGTGCTTCTTCTATTCCTACATTTATTAGACTGGCCTTATCATCTAGTACTTCTAATTTTTCAGGATGCATTGCACTAAGGGGGAGATTGAATCTCTCATCCTTGGGCACCTCAGATAGTTTTTCACCTTTGGATGCATCCTTTATTTTTACTATTTTAGGATTAGAAAGTGCCACAGTGTGGTTTTCACTTAAAGATCTACATGTTATGCTCATGTCATTAATTTTTTTATTAAAGGATTCAATCATCTCCCTATAGTACGCCTGTGTGTCTAGCTCAATATCAAATCTTGATTTGTGATCCCCACATGGTAGGTTGTCATGGAGTCCCATGAATTCTGAGATTGCTTCATCATTTTTGAATAAATATGGAATCTGTGGTCATCATTGGTCCTAGTCGATGAGTTGAAGATATACTAGGCTTAATTTAGTGGTTTGGTCATTGGGGGTGAAAGATGTTATGGATATCATAAAGAGAGAGGTACCCTCAAATAGATCAACGATGTGAAGTGGGAAGTCATCTAGGGTAGGATCACGAGATGTTGGTAACCAAGAGGAAGCCTCAACCTTCTTATTATAAGTACCCTTGCCAATAATGTGTACCTTAATAGTAGTACATCCTAATCCAAGGTTCTTTGGATGTTTCTTAGGAATGATGGATTCTAGCAATCCATTGTCATTTTGTCCCAAATTTTCATTCTTGTTGTACCCCATTCCCATCATTAACTATAAACCCTTGTTTTACTTTTCCATGGGAAGAATGAGCATGGGTTGATCATCTTGATAGAGTAGCTTGGATACATCTTCCTCATTGATGTCCTCTTTGTTCAAGTCCCCCCACTTGGTGAAGGTGGTAGATGCGAGTTTCAATGTATCAGCCACTTTGTTGATAGGTGTAGGTTTTCCATGAGATTTTAGGGAAGGAGGTAGCTCTCCCAACACAAAAGTGTCTTTCTTTATATTATAATCTCCATAACCATTATCCTTAATAACTGACTTGATATTAGGTATGCTCTACACAATGGGTGCTTTGATTTTTGAGGTGGATGCAAGGGAAGATGGGTCAACAAATGAGGAGGATGTAGGACCTTCATCATTCTTGGGTATCTGGGGGATCTTATAAAACTTGGCCTCAAGGTTCTTGCAATAATAGAAAGGCTTGGTATCTCCATGGATAGTAATTTCTTTGTCCTCAAAGGGAAACTTGATGCACTGGTGGTATGTGGAAGCTACTAATTACATGGCATGGATCCATGGTTGATCAAGTAGGATGTTGTAGGGGAGATCAAGGTCTAGCACTTGGCATGTAGTCTCAAAAATGATAGGTCCCACTTGGATAGGTAGTATGATAATTCCTTGTGACACTCTTTCTTGGTCATCATATGCCCTTATGGTTGTACTCTTTTTTTTCTCAATAACATCCCCTGAATAACCTAAGTTCTTAACCAACTAAAGGGTGAAAATTTTGAGACCAACACCTCCATCTATTAAGACTCTTTTAACCTTTTAATTACAAACAATCACCTCAAGGTGCAAAGCACGATTATGGGATGGTTGTGTTGGTAGGTCTTGTTCTGAGAAGATGAGAAGGTGAGGGGTAGTGATATTCCCTACCATAGCTTGAAATTGATCTATATCAATATTCTTAGGGACAAAGGACACCAATAAAGCCTTTTCTAGTATCTTTCTATGTGCGGGGGATAGCCTCAATAATTCCAAAATAAAGATTTGTGCGGGGGTCTTCTTTAGCTGATCTAGAAGACTGTAGTTGTTAGGGTTGGATGTTGGTAATGGAGGTTGTGCCCTAGGTTGAGATGAAGCTCCATGGATGGTAACCTTGCCACGTCATGTGGTAACTCCACATTCTACTCTAGGTACTCACACGGTGACACTAGTTACAACATTGTCACATGGAATAGACATGTTATATGTTGGTATAATTTTTTACTTTACCATTGTCATTTCCCTTGTTGTGATCTGGAAATGGGGTCTTGTATATATTGAGGTGTTGATTACCCATTGGTATATCAATAATTATGTCCCCATTCTCAATAAGATCTTGGATAACATTCTTGACCTTCATGTAGTTCAATGCTTTATGTCCTTTGATTTTGTGAAAGTCATAGAGATCCTTTTCATTGTACCAAGGTGGTTTATCTTGTGGCTCTTGGTAGTATTGGAAATTGGGAAGTGTAATCAAGTTTGAATGTACCAAAATTTTCATGACAGATTCAATAGGTTCCCCCAATGGTGTGTATTTATGTTTTGGGTAGTTATTTCTATTGGGGGTTTGCCTTTGTTGAGTTTCAGTGTTATTGACCTGATTATTCTATGGAGGTGAGGTTGTTTGTTGCACACTTGGTTGGATGTTGGTCAACTGATTTGTGTTTGGACTAGGAGCACCTATGACCACTTTAGCATCCACCATGCCATCATTCATCACACTCTTATTTTATTCCCAAACATAGGGCTTGTCATTGGAACCGGTTGATGGGTGGTTGTCTCGATAAGCTTGTGTGTTACCTTGTGATATTAGGGCTCTCTTGATGTTGAGGTCCCTAGGGACAAGCTCATCATAAGTGGTGATGCATTGAATTTTTAAGTGGAAGGATAAATCTGGATCAAGATTTGCTATAATAATCCCCACTTGTTGTTCATCGAGAACGGGCCATTTTCTCTTACTATCTCTTTGCCTCCATCATTATAAGAAATTAGTGAAAGATTCTCCTTTTTTTTGCTTGAGAGTATATAACTCTTCCAAGCTTACATACATTTCAATATTAAAGGAGAAGTGATCTATAAATCCATCGATGATTTCTTGAAAGGTTTTGATACTTGGAGGTAACTGTGAAAACCAATCAATGGTTGGGCCTATCAAACTTCATGGAAAGAGGTGCATCAAATAGGAACCATTGTAGGTGACCTCCATACACATGATGTTGAATTCTTTGATGTGATCCATGAGATTTTCCCTCCCTTTGTATTTATCAAATTTAGGGACCTCAAAACCTAGAGGGAAAGGTACCATTGCGATGTTTCTATCAAATGGATATGGACATAGATTTTGTTGTGCATGGGGATTCTTCGTCTTTCCCATTTGAATGTCCTGCATTTGTTACATTAGTGCGTTGAGTTGTGATGCCATATCATCTTGTGGGTTTGGTGGAGGAACATGTTGCAAGAATGGAAAGAGGAATGAAAGTGTTTTCATTGATGTCAATTGGCCAGCTGGTTATCTACTAGTCGTTGTTGATTGTATATGTTGAGGATATTGAGAAAATTATATTAAAAGAAGATTACAGGTTGTTAGTTGTTGAGGACGTTGGTCTGGGAGAATTGTTGTTGGTCCAGATTTCTCTTTGTGGTTCTAGATTTGTGTTGCCTTGGTTCTATTGAAGATGGTTTTGGTATTTGGAAGTATCGAGCTTAATTGATCTGTGTGTTTTACATTGGTTTGGTTGACCATGTGTCAAGCACTATCTTCGAAGTTGATGAAGTGTGTTGGATCTATTATGGGTCCCAATGAAGTGTGTGTTTGGGTCGCCCTCATTCTAATTCCACCCTAGGATGTTTGGTGTCGACCTATATTGAATTTGAAGTTGAATGGCCAACTTTGTATTTTTTCAAAGTTTGAGATGGTATAAATATAGAATGTGCTAGCAATGAAAAGTGTACTTAAGAAAAGAAGGAAGACAAGTGAAAGAGCAAATGCAAATTTGATGTTTATCTAAAAGCGTGTGAGTTATGTGTGTGGTTGATCAGTGTGAAGCTTAATGTTGAGCCTCCAAATGTAGTGAGCAGAAGGTGAACTCTATCATTCATGCAAGTTGATCAGTGATTGTGGTGGAATCCTTTGTTGCATTGGGATTGTTATCTCTCTGTAATAAGTCTTCTTTGTCTTCTTTGTATCTCTGTGGTAGTGATCCCTCCGGTTTGTAGCCTTGTGGATAGTGAGTCCTTATTTTAGGCAATGAACCTTATCTTAGACAGTGAGCCTTATCTTAGGTAGTGAGCCTTATTTCAGGCAGTGAGCCTTTTTGTAATCGGTTTTGATATTCTCTATAGTGTGAGTTAATCCTCATCATGGTTTTCTATCATCCTGGTGTTATTGTGTTTGTGCATTGGAATTTGATGGTTAATCACTTAATTAGTTTATATGTTAGTTCCAGTAATTGAATTTAAGGTTAAAATATGTGACAACTAATTCACCCCCCTCTTAGTTGTCCTATCCAATAATTGGTATCAGAGCTTGGTTCCTTGCTGAAGAGATTAACCACTTTAGGAAGGTCAAGGATGGCTAGTAAAATGGTCTATGATTATCTGAGGTTTGATGGAACTAATTATGGTACCTAGAAAGTATGGATGGAAGAATATCTGGAGTATTGCATATATGATGTAGAGAAAGCTTATAAGAAACCCTACACTCCTCCTGCTAATGGTCTGAGTACACCTGAAGAAATTAGGTCTGAGTACACCTGAAGAAATTAGAGCACATGAAGTAAATAATAAGGCAAATTTCATCTTGAAGAATAGTTTGGTACATTTCGAGTTGATTAAGGTTTAGAATTTGAAGACAGCTAGGGAAGTCTAGGATGCTTTAGAAAGAGCACATGATGGTGATGAGAGGGTAAAAGAGGCAAAACAAGAGAATTTGGAAACACAGTTTGATCTTTTATACATGTCCGAAGATGAGAATGTTAAAGCCTATGTATAGAGATTGGATGAGGTAGTGGCTACAATACGATCCCTTGGTGCTACTATAGATGAAACCAAAATTGTAAAGAAGATTCTCAGAACTCTTCCCGATGCTTACAGTGAAAAGGTAGTGCTATTGAGTAGACTATAGATTATAAGACTTGTATTAAGGATCTTCTGCTAGGATTTTTGACATCTTATGAAATGAGGAAGTCGAATCTAAGAAGTGGAGGTAAAACAAAGACTGCTTTTAAAGCTACAAAAATTGAAGATCTGAATGAAGAAAACTTTGATGAAATCGAGGCTAACTTTGTAAGAAGAATGTGAAAAGGCTTCAATAAGTATGAAGGTAAATTTCCCTTTAAGTGTTTTCATTGTGGAGAAATTGGTCACTATGCTGCAAAATGTCTAGAAAGAGTTAAAAGGAATAAACAAAGATATGAGAAAGAAAAGAAATGAAAGAAGATTAACAAAGCTTACTATGTTAATGAGAATGCTGGTATTTTAGATGAGGATTCAGTATATGAAGATCTAGATAAAAATGAATGCTTGTTCTTGGCGATTAAGGATGAACCTACTTCTAATTTAGAAAGAGTCAAAGGAAAGTCCTTTGGATAAGGAGAAGTAGAAGGAGAAAAATGAAGTTACAGTTATCTTTGCCCTACATGCTAAACATGAAAATAATCTTTGGGTAGTTGATAGTGGTTGCTCACATCACATGATTGGTGACAAGAGTAGTTTTGTGAAACTTGAGAAATATGATGGAGGTTTGGTTATATTTGGAGATGATATTGGTGCTAAAATATGTGGGATAGGTTTAGTAAGTTTTGATAGAAAGCATCATATTGACGATGTTTACTATGTTAAGGGTTTAAGGCATAATCTATTGAGCGTTGGTTAGATGTGCAAAAAAGGATATGATCTTGTATTTAAGGATGAGAAATGTGAGATCCAAAAAGGATTTGGAACATTGATTGCTACAAGAAATAAATCTAAAGGGAATATTTATCAACTTAAAGGTGTTGATGGATGATGTTTTATGACTCAAATAAATGAAAATTGGTTATGGCATAGGAAAATGTGTCAAATGAATTTTGATAACTTGGCAAGAATTAGTTATGTTCACACCGTGAGAGATCTACCAATAATTACAAAGCCGATAAATGATATCTGTAGGAATTGTTAGTTCAGGAAGCAAACATGAAATCATTATAGATCAAGAGAACAATCTACTACTGGATTGCTAGATTTGGTTCATACAAATATTTGCACAGTCCCATAAGAGTGTGAAGTCTACTTGGTGAAAGGTAATTTATGCTTGTAATTGATGATTATTCTAGATATACATGGGTTACATTTCTAAGAGAGAAATCAAATGCATTAGATAGATTCAAGGCATTCAAGGCTATAGTTAAAAATGAAGTGAATTTGAAGATAAAATGCTTGAGATCTGACAGAGGTGGAGAATTCAACTCCTATGAGCTCAATATGTTTTGTGAAGTGCATGGTATAAAGAGAGCTATTTGCTCTGAGAACTCTTCAACAAAATGGAGTTGTTGAAAGGAAGAATAAAACAGTTCAAGAAGCTGGTAGGTCAATGATCACTGAAGTTGGATTACCAAAAGTTTACTAGAAAGAAGCTATTCACATTCTTGTATATGCATTCAATCAAGTTTAGGAAAGATCAAACAATACAAAGACTCCCTATGAGCTATGGCACAAAAGAATTCCTATAGTCAAATATTTCAAGGTATTTGGAAGAAAATGCTATATCAGAAGAGATGAGGAAACTTTGTGTAAGTTTGATGTAAGAAGTGATGAAGGAATATTTCTTGGATACTCTACTAAAAGAAAGACATACAAATGTTTCAATAAAAGATTGAGAAAAATTGTAGAAAGCTCGAATGTGAAGGTTGATGAAACAATGAAGAATTCTATCGATATTGGTGGGTATGTGTCTGATGAGCATGACTGTGCAAGCATAGAAGAAATTATGGAAGAACGGGATAAAGAAGAATGAACATAATGAAAGTGAAGAAGATGATTTGGTGATGTCCCCTAGGACACCAAAATATGTACAAAGGAATCATTCAGAAAGTCATATTATTGGAGATAAGACAAAAGGTGTGTTAACTAGAAGCAAAGTTGTTGTTGAAGTAAATTTGTGCTTATTCTCTGAGATTGAGTTGAAGTCAGTAAGTGAAGCCTATGAGGATGAAAATTGCAAGGAAGCAATGAAAGAAGAAATTTAGAAGAATCAAACTCAGGAATTGGTCCCAAGACCAGGAAACAAAAATATCATTGGATCAAAGTGGGTATTCAGAAACAAGTTGAATGAGAATGGGAAAGTTGTCAGAAACAAAGCAAGGCTTGTGTGTAAAGGCTACTCACAAGTGGAAGGTATAGATTTTTAGGAGACTTTTGCCTCTGTAGCAAGAATGGAAGCTATAAGGATGTTCTTGGCATTGGTTGCTTATAAAGATTTCAAAGTCTATCAGATGGATGTGAAGTCAACATTTTTGAATGGTGAACTAGAAGAAGAGGTCTACATGGAACAACCGGAAGGATTTCAGTCAACAGATCAACTAGATATACTATGCAGATTGAATAAATACTTATATGGATTGAAGCAAGCTCCTAGAGCCTGGTATGCAAGACTATATAAGTGTTTGAGTCAACAAGGAATTAACAAAGGTACAACATACAATAATTTATATTTCAAGAATAAAAATGAAAAAATATTAATTGTAGTTGTATATGTTGATGACATTATCTTTGGAGGAATGAAAAGATGTGCAAGATGTTTGCATAAAAAAATTGAAATGTCTATGTTTAGTGAGATGAATTTATTTCTTGGGCTACAAATTAATCAATTAGAGAACGGAATTTTCATTTCACAATCTTCTAAGGGGGAGAAGCAAAAAGAAAAATCCCGAGAAGTATTTTTAGAACTGGTTTGTCTTTGATGGTTTTTCACATCATGTGTTGCCATCAATGACAAAGGGGGAGACTGTTGCAAGAATGGAAAGAGGAATGAAAGTGTTGTCATTGATGTCAACCGGTCAATTGGTTATCTACTAGTTGTTGTTGATTGTATATGTTGAGGATATTAAGAAAATTATATTAAAAGAAGATTATAGGTTGTCAAATGTTGAGGATGTTGGTCTGGGAGAAATGTTGTTGGTCTAGATTTCTCTTTGTGGTTCTAGAGTTGTGTTTCCCTAGTTCTATTGAAGATGGTTTTGGTATTTTGAAGTATCGAGCTTAATTGATCTATGTGTTTTACACTGGTTTGTCTGACCATGTGTTAAGCACTATCTTCAAAATTGATGAAGCATGTTGGATCTATTATGGGTCTTGGTGAAGCATGTGTTAAGGTCACCCTCATTCTAATTCCACCCTAGGATGTTTGGTGTTGACCTAATTTGAATTTGAAGTTGGATGGCTAAATTTGTATCTTTTCAAAGTTGGAGATGGTATAAATATAGAATGTGCTAGCAATGAAAAGTGTACATAAGAAAAGAAGGAAGACAAGTGAAAGAGCAAACACAACTTTGATGCTATTTTAAAAGTGTGTGAGTTATGTGTGTGGTTGATCAGTGTGAAGCTTAACATTGAGTCTCTAGATGTAGTGAGCAGAAGGCGAACTCTATCATTCATGCAAGTTGATCAGTGATTGTGGTGGAATATTTTGTTTGTTGTTTCTAATTAACAAGTCTTCTTTGTATCTTTGTGGTAGTGAGCCCTTTGGGTTGTAGCCTTGTGGATAGTGAGTTCAGATAGTGAGTCCTAACTTCAAGCAACGAGCCTTATCTCAGGCAACAAGCCTTATTTCAGGCAGTGAACCTTTTTGTAATCAATTTTGATATTCTCTATAGTGTGAGTTAATCCTCACCGTGATTTTTCCCTCATTGGATTTTCCATGTAAATTTGGTGTTATTGTGTTTGTGCATTGTCATTTGATGGTTAATCACTTAATTAGTTTATATGTTAGTTCCAGTAATTGAATTTAAGGTTAAAATCTATAACAACTGATTCACCCCCCTCTCAGTTGTCCTATCCAACATAACATATGTTGCATACTATGGGATGGCGGATGAATTGTACGTGATATTTTGATATGATGGGGTGTTATATGGTGTGTAGGGTGGTGTTGGATATTGCGAAGATGATACTGATGTATATGTTCCTAGCACATTTGGATTGACAATGTTTTGTTAAGGATTATAGTATAAACCTTGTTGTTGTTGTTAAGCCACTAGGGCTGCTTGTTGGGCTTGTTGTTGTTGTGCCACTAGGGCTCCTTTTTGGCCTTGCTATTATTATTGGGCCACTAGGGCTGATTGTTGGGCTTGCTATTGTTGTTAGGCCACTAGGGCTGCTTGTTGGGCTTGCTATTGTTGTTGGGCCACTAGGGCTGCTTGTTAGGCTTGTTGTTGTTGTTGTGCCACTAGGGTTGATTGTTGGTCTTGCTGTTTTATTGGTCCACTAGGGTTGCTTGTTGGGCTTCTTGTTGTTGTTGTGCCACTAGGGCCGCGTGTTGGGCTTGTTGTTGTTGTTGGGCCACTAAGGCTGCTTGTTGGGATTGTTGTTGTTCTAAGGTTTGTTAATAAGCCCGTTGTGCTTGTTGCAAAGCTAGAGTGTGTACTTGCAATGTAGGATCATTTGGTTGTTGGGACATCTATGATGGGTCGTGGGTGTTTATGGTTTTATGGTAAGAGATCGGGGGTTGCCTTGGTCTAAGTAAAATGGTGTATTGGGATGGAGGAATGTAATTTTGAGGTCCCATTTGATTTTTCATGATGTGGAGGACCAACGTTAAAGATGATGATGGAACCATTTGGTATTGCAATGGTAATGGTACATTAGGACCTTGAATTAATTGATTGAAAGGGTTCCCTTGACTGATGTGTTGGGGGTTCCATTGTTGTGTTTGATGTGGGACCAAGGGATTACCTTGGTTGATGGGGTTTGTGATTGATGTGTTGGTTCGATTTGGGTTGATGATGGATGGGATTGATGTGTTTTGGGAAACCAATGGTTGTGTGGAGGGTTGTTTATTTGTAAGGGGGTTACCATTCCCTTATTGGTCTAGTTGAGATACTTGATCCACACTACCTTGCGTGATGTTGGGCATACTTGTGGTACTTGTGGGGATAGACGCAGAGGGTTGCACTCAAAATGTCATGGTTGTTGTGGAGTTATGGACTGTAAGAGGTTTGTGTGGATGTAGGGGATGCTTTGGAATGGTGGTGGAAGATTGAGGTGGGGAACCAAATGTTGGTGTCCAAGTGGTGTTTTGGGGAGGATCGATGTCTAGAGTACCCACAAGTGTGCTACTTTCCAAAGGAAGGGTGTGACCAAAGTCCTTAGCAAGGCTAGTTGGAAGACTAGGAGTTTGTGTTTGACTTGGCCCTACTGATGGAGTTGATTGAATCATAGATGAAGTCAAGCCCTGTGTCAAGTTTTGTGCAATAAAAGATGAGGCATTTGATGTTACTTTCTCTAAGGCTTGACGTTCTTTCTTATACTCAAGGATTTCCTCTTTAGTAAGCTCAAATGGGTTTTTTGTGACGTCTTCTACCTCATATGGTCCCAATGGATTTTGGCATTGTTGCGAGGGAGTAGAATGAATCTTTGGATCAAATTCTTGTGGATTGATATCACTTGTGGTGGATGTGACTTTGGCTTGTTCCATGATTCTCTTGTATTGTGATCTTGTTGTTACCATAAATTGTGGGTCACCTATGGGAGAGTTATGTTGAGATTTGTAATGTTTAAACTCTTTAGTTGACTTGAATTTTGGTAAAAGGGACACTCTAAGTCATTTTGGACCAATGGTGTGAATGGATGATGAAAAGGGTGAATGATATGGGGAGTGATCTTTACAATATTTTAGACAACACCTTTTAGACAAAGAGGTTTGTTTGGCTTGATGCCATGGATAAAGATGTCAATGAACTTGTAAATCTTTAAGGTAGAATTGTGACCTTCAAGATAAATTAGTCCACAAATGTGATAACTAACTTAACTAAATGCATGGAAAATGATTCATTTCACACACAAAGTAGCTAAGCTAGGGTTTGGGTTGATAGATGTCTAAGTCCAAAGTGTTGGTGTGCCCAAAAAACTTCCAAAGTTTGGTGAAGTGAAGTGTGAAATGCGATAGAGGATGGATGAAATGTTTTGACCCAATAATATTAACCTAGAGTGAACCTTTGTGTTGCAAGACCAAGGTGGTAAGAAAAATGCTTTACCTTATGAGTAACTCAAACCCAAAAGATCAATGTTGATTTAAATGCTAAGCTCATATTGGATATGTAAATCTAGTTCGTTTCGCAAAGGGCATAGATAAAAAATCCTTATCAATATGTCTTGGTTGCAGTAGTTCTTGAAGATTCATTTTCTAATAGATCTTGAACTACAATGTCTATTTTTGAAAAAAACAAAATGTGGATCTTCGCTTAAGGATTTCAGTCTTGCAAGAGATCGTGAAGATAAGCACATGTGTGGGGTTCAATTGTGCTTTAATCTTATATTAATGAAGTTATTTTTACCACATATGATGTCTTGCTTAAATTTTAAACTAAGGTGTCTATGTCAAAAACCTCATTCATTTCACAAAGTCTATTATGTGAAAATCAAGGAGTTGGGGCCATAGTTACCTATGTTAACTTTGGAAAGTATGGATTTAGATATAAGCTAAAATATTTAGAAGTCTATAAGAATATAATCCTTAGGAAAAAAATCAATATCAAGACTTTTCAAAAGGTATCCATACTTAAACCAAAGGGTTTGAACTTTGATGAATCATGTTGATGTGTATTTGGAAAGTTTTGGAACCAAGCAAAGTATTAAACTGACTCACAAACAATTACAACCATAACTCAAGTGGGTATGTATTTCTTGGTAGGCTTACCATCATCCCTTCAAGAGATGATTAATCCATGAAGATGGAATGGACAAATAGGCTATGTCAAGGAAATGTAACGTTTTGAAATGCCAAGCAAAAGAGTCCCTTACTTATTTGCTTTATTGCCTCAACCAAACACCGAACATGGTAAGTAACTTCTTGGAACGGTGCTATTCCAATGCACTACCTTAAAATACACTTCAAAGATGAAATTGGTTGGCCACTAGTAAAAAAGGGTTCTTAATCAGTGTTTTCGGGATAACCTAGTGTTTATACATGTGGCGTTTCACTCAATTAAGAGGTATCCCAACCTTAAGAGACATCTAAGGGTTTTTACATATCTCTCGAATACTAGGGGAGACTTTCGTCAGTATAGAACATCCGCACCAGGTGGTTAATGAATTTTGTCACACCAAATTATTTATATAGCGAATCGAAATGAAAGTACCAATTAGGTCGTTTCATCTAACAAGTTGGGAGGTAGGCCCTCTAAAGGTAAGATAAGTTGCAAAACTTGAGATGCTTTTTGTCACCCAAGATTTCCAAAAAGGCGTGAGGGGAGAGGATACACACTTCAAGTATACACAAGCAACAAAAAGAAAAATGTATACTTGAGTGTTTCTCTTCACCCAAGATTGCACAAAGTGCAAGGGAAGTGGATACACACTATAAGTACAATCGAGAAAAGAAAGCACTCATTCATTTTAACCTCGAAAAGCACAATGAGTTCATTTTAAACACCAAATAGAAGTGTTTGATTGTTTTATTCAATTTTAACTAATATAGCAAAATGACGATATGTGGGTCCAATTTTAACCAACTTTGAATGTTAATTTTAAACCCAATGGAAGTTTAATTGGTCCTAAAATAGAAAGTAAAACAGCATATAATGGGTTATAATTGCCCCATAAGTGTAAAAACACTTTTACAATGTATGGTCAAACGATAGTATGCTCCTTCACTTCAAGTTTTATTGTTCAATTCTACAAAACTATTTAGCCTTAAAAATTAAAAACCAGACATCAGTGACATGTTAGAAGGCACATGAAATCAAAAATTTAAAGCACATGTCAAAATTAGGTTTCTATTTTGGTTTACTAGTAAAAAGTGTTGCTTAAATCAATTGGATCACTGAAATCAATCGTGTTGCTAAATTTTGTCAAGTGTATCGCCATATCCAAAGTGCATCAATCTGGTGAAAATTGTGTGCATCACTTTGCAGTAAAATAGTGACACCAATTGTGTCGCTATAATGAAAATTATGATGTTAGTAAAAATAATTTAGCGTCGCTATATTAAATATGCGGTGACAAAATTAATTATGTGTTGCTAAATTTTAACCAAAGTGCGTTGTTGTATAGTGAAACATATCAAGTGCATTGCTGAAATCCATCAAAGACGTTGTTGTATCTCCAAACATAAGAAACCGAGAATTTAAAGAGAAATTCGTCAGATTCGGTTAGTAGAGCCCTCCTTCTAGTGCCAAAATGTGATAAAAAACAGAGTGTAAATTAAATAAGCTAGATACAAATGAATTTAAAGCCTAATTAATCCCCTAAGAAATGTTCCCAATAAGATATTCAAAATTCATCAAAACTAAGAAACCATTAAACTATCATGATATAAACATGAAAACTTAACAAAAACCCTATTTTAAGACCTCAAATTTTATCCTATTGGGGGAGTGGTGTCGCATTGATGTGGAATGGCGACCCTTTCCCAATCCCTTAGATAATATGAGCTTGTCTCAATTAGTTTTATTGAAGAAAACTGATGAAACCGATGAGATGTGTGTGAAAAATGGATGCAAAACTAGATTAATATCATAAAGATGAGTGCTAAATACTAAGATGATTAATGAAATAGATTCAATCTATGCTAAATGCAAACAAAATTCAAAGATATAAGCCATTGATTCAAATTATGCTAAGATGGATGCAAACTAAGTTACCATGGAAGCCATTAATGGATGCTTAAGCTAAGTGGATGAATATTATACTAAAATACTATCAAATATCAAACATGGATGCAAATGAGTATGGATTTTAACAACATAAACTTTTCTATCAAAATATGGATCCATTTCTCTCCAAATAGTGATCGATTTATAGGAGAGAAAATGAAAAATCAAAGGCTCAAATTGAAAAGATCAATCAATGGTCAATAATGAAAGGAGGATGAAACATGGATTGAGGATTCCAATCCATGGTCAGAGTTGAAAGTTGACAAGGATCAACTAATTTAATCAATGGTCCAAATTAACTTTCAACAAACACACTTCCTAAGAATTAGGAAGATGCTAAGAGATATTTTGGAGGAACGAGTGCATAAAAGGGGATATTCCATAAGAATATTCGCTTTTGGAGGAATGTGTAAAGGAGGAATATTCCAAAAATATTCCCTTGCAAGTGGGAGGGTGAGGAAAATTAGAAAATTTAGTAATTAAAACTAAATTTTAATGTGCAAGATGAGGAATAATATGATATTCATTAAACAATTGATTTAATGAAAAGGGGGATGCAATATGATATTTAACTAAATAATTTAGGATCATTTAATTAAATAAGAGGACATAGGGGTTAAATTAAATAATTTGATTTATTCAATTTAACAAGGTGAAATGTTAATGCGAGAAGGGGCGAATTAACCCAATTAGATTATTTAGATTAATAGATGAAAATGAGACATTTAATTAAATAATTAGGTTAATTTAATCAAATAAGCAAAAAAAAGATGGGTTTTAGGACGAAATGATGTTAATATATCAGATTCAAGTGTATATATCATTGAAGACATTTTTAAGTGTCTAAAAATTCTTTTGTTGCTTTAGGAAGCATAATGCCCTTCAATAATTTTCTCCTTGTAATCACATGCGTCTTAACTGTATATTGGATAATTTTAAATATCATGACATTGAAACATATTGTACAAATAAGACTTAGAATTTTGAAATTCAACTTTATTATGACACTCCTTGTGATTGATCTAACACTTAAAAATGAACCTTAAGACAAATAATAGTTTTGAGACAAACAATTAATATATAAAAATACATATCAATAAAACTCAATAATAAAATAATAAATGTATAAAAATTCATATTAACAATGACAAATAAAAACAAGTGCCACGTAGTGGCTAGTAATAGTATTGTAATTATTGTTTTTTAGATTTGATAAAAAATAAATGTAAGTTTTAGTAATGTGAATAAAAAAAAATGTAAGTTTTGTTAATTATAGTGTTTTAGTATTTTTAATTATTTTTTTAATGACCTAACCCTAACCCTAACTCATACCTTAACTCTAATTCTATCCCCAACCCTAACTCTAGCTATATCCCTAACACTAACACTAACAATAAATTTTAAACCATTATTTTAATCCTAGACCTATCTCTAACTCCAACTATGATCGTAACACTATCTATAACTATAAACTTAATTTTTATCACTAAATTTTAAATAAATAACATATTTAACAAATGTTATGCTACGAATTATTATATATTCAATAAATTTTATAAATAAAATAAATATAATATATACTAAAAATCATAAAAAGTTAGATATTACATGTTTGACAATGTTTCTTCTCTTATTATTAATATAAAATTGTTATATATTAAAATGATTATTCATTACAAGTTGTTTATTTTTAACTATATATATATTAAAAAATAAGATATATTATATTAAATTATCAAATTTGATTCGTAGTAGATATAAGTGTAGCTATATCTCTTCATTCAAATCAATAATTGTTAAATATTAAGGAATCAATGATTATAGATGGTATGATTGTTAGAATCCAAGATCACCTGCATGCAAATGGATACCTGTCACATGCAAAAGACATGCAAAACCAAGAAGATGTTCTGCAAACCTCAAAGTGTAAAATGCATTATCAGAATCTCAGTTATTACAAAGAGATCAATCCTTATGAAGGAGATCAAGAAACCCTAAAAGGGAAACCCTAAATGAAACCCTAGTGTGCACACTTAATAATTAATAAATAATTATTAATGCACCTAAGTTTAGCTTAAGCAACTAGAGGAATAAGTGACTTAATTAATTAACCAGTATGATATAATTAATTAAGCATAATAACTTATTACTCTAACACCCCCCCTTAAGATGAACTTAGGAAGAAGCTAAAACACTAGAAGAAGATGCATGCAAGCAAAGATGGGTCCCAGCAACTAGGCCTGATCAGGTACCCATTTACAAATGCAAGAAAGAGGTAGAGGAGGAAAACCCAGTGGGACAAAACCCCCCTACAATGATATGACATGCTGCAAAGAAGCACTGGAAGAACACTGTAGAGTAACACTGGAACCGCAATCTGGCAAGCAAGGAAAGATACTTCTGTCTACAAGAAACCATATCGGAATCATAATGATGCAACAGCAGACCCGATGCCACGGAACACTCGAAAACTCCAAACAGGAACAACTCTGGAATCTATGAAGCAGCAGTCGATTATTAAATGATGTATCACTGAAAATGAAGTGCAAAGATGCAAGAAGCACTCTCCCAACTGTCAAAATATCCAAGTAATCTCCAAAACACCCATCGGGCCAAATCTGGAATAATGAAAAACCTGGGATAGATACAGAAAAAAGTGCATGGACAGCAACATAGAGCTCCTCAATACCATTCCAACGCCGCAAAGATAGCGAAAATCGGAGATCGTGGCAAAAAGTTATGAGCTCGGAAGCATAAAAAGTACATCTGACTTCAACCAGCAATAAATGCAGTAAAACAGGAAAATACTGAAAAATAAACTGCACCAAATGAAAGTGCTCGGAACCAGCTTTCCGGCGATATCTCATTTGCCCAATTTCGATACCGTATGCCCAAGTTATGCCAAAAACAAAAAAACTGCTCTTTTAGGGCAAACTAGGGTTAGGGGGACAAACTGCCGTACAGCCGATGACGTCATGCTGACGTCAGCACTTCACTGTCAAAAATTTGACGGCCATGTGGCCGTCGGAGCAAAAATTCGGCCCCCCTGCAAAAAAAATTTTGGCCCCTGGTCACCCATGTGACCGTGGGCGCAGAAATGGGGGCTGGGCGGAGCCCCTGGTTCTCCATGCGACCGGGCGCTGTGGATAGGGAGCCCTCAGGGGCTGAGCATGGTCGGCGGCCGGATGGGGGAGCCACCGGCGGCGGTGGCAGGCCGGTGGCCGGCCGGTGGCGGGAGCGGTTTATAACTGGAAGCGCCGGCACAGATCCCCAAAAAATCGGCGTTTTTTGATTTTTTTTTCGATTTTCGTGCCTCGTGAAGCGTGCTGGGGAGGCCGTACGGCTTCCCTAGCAAAAAAATTTTGCCTCAGAAACCAACTGCTCGAAAATGGACGATTTGACAGGCGTTTCTAGGGTTTTTGGGCGCTGCGAACGCGATGGGACGTCCGTTTGAGCCCATAGTGTCCCGAAAATTTGGCTACCCCCAGATCTTGCAAAAAACGATGCCTGTGGAAACCCTTGCACTTGAAACTCACTGAGAAGCCATATCTTCAGATCACGAACAGGCAGCGGCAGGTCTGGAGCTCTGATACCATGTTAGAATCCAAGATCACCTGCATGCAAATGGATACCTGTCACATGCAAAAGACATGCAAAACCAAGAAGATGTTCTGCAAACCTCAAAGTGTAAAATGCATTATCAGAATCTCTGTTATTACAAAGAGATCAATCCTTATGAAGGAGATCAAGAAACCCTAAAAGGGAAACCCTAAATGAAACCCTAGTGTGCACACTTAATAATTAATAAATAATTATTAATGCGCCTAAGTTTAGCTTAAGCAACTAGAGGAATAAGTGACTTAATTAATTAACCAGTATGATGTAATTAATTAAGCGTAATAAATTATTACTCTAACAATGATTTTTTCAAAGTCCATGAATGATAGAGGAAACACTTATAGATTAAACTATGTATGCTATTTTGAACCACACTAAATGATTCATCGTAGGAAGAACATAATGAAGAATATGATTATAGAAATGATTTTACGAAGAGTTAAGTGGTGGGAGAGGGTAGGGAGGGAGGAGATTGGAAAATGAAGTAAAAGTGAGAATAAGTGAAGAAATGATGAATACATAATAGAAGAATGAATAATATAGTAATATGATATAACACAAATAAATGGATCAAAAAAGGTTAAAGTTAGATGTCTCATACAATGAATAAATAACTCTAATTACCATACCCTAACCCTAACCCTAACTCAATGATTCATCATAGGAAGAGGATAATGCAAAATATGATTGTAGAAATGAGCTTAAGAAGAGTTAAGTGGTGGGAGAGGGCAAGAAGGGAGGAGATTGAAAAATGAAGTGGAAATGAAAATAGGCAAACAAACGATGAAGACATAATAAAAGAATGAATAATATAATAATATGATATAATACAAATAAATAGATAAAAAAGATTAAAGATTAAATGTCTCAAATAATGAATAAATAACTCTAAGAGAATTATAAAGATAAATTATATAACAAAATGATTGAGGAACAATTACCAAAATTATTAAAACAAATGAAGGAAGATATAAAGGAAAATATACTAAAACTTAAAACAATAATAATTTAATCAAAGAAAAAGAAAAAAATATGAGATTATATATAAATATAAATTGGAAAATTAAATAAATGATTAATTAAAATAAAAAATAAATGGTTAAAATACAATAGTTTATAATATATAAAATCTATAATATATATTAATATAAATAGATAAAATCACAATACTATATATATATATATATATATATTAAAGGAGAACCTACAAAATAAAATATCATATATATTAATATGAATATATAATATAAATTAATATATTATCTACACAATGTAGATTAACTTATTTACCTACATAATATTAGTGTAATGGAAAGAATAATATAATTTTTATTTTATTTTATTAGTGTAATGGAAAGAATAATATAATTTTTATTTTATTTTATTATTTTAATAATTTGAATCCAAATTTGTATAGAAGAGTTAATTGATTTTCTTTCTTTAATAAAATAATAATAATTACATTCTTAAAAAAAGTCAAAATAAGTAAATTTATTTATTTTAGAAAGATTAATGGAATGACTTTATAAAGTAAAAAATGAAAAATCATTCTTTAAAAAAATGTTTACCTTGTTGTCCTACCTGTTATGCCTTGCATAACCACCCCATCTTTTGCCTTGGTCAAAATGGGTCCCCCTTTGTTATTTTTGTACTTAGTTGTTTTTGAAACAAAGTTTGGAGTCTAGTTTTGCCAATACTTTGTTTTTCTTTTGTTTCTCTGTTGGAATCGGAACCGGAACAAAATCGGGTTCTGAAGGTTCTTTTGAGGCTTGTTTTTGGTTCTATCCCGACAGTCTTTTCTTTGCCTTTGTTTTGGTCTTTAGCGGAAGCAGAGCTAGAGTGGGAATTAGGATGGTTGTTATGAAAATTTGCAAAATCCTGATTAGTTCCGATCCTGCCTCCGCTATTTTTATTTTTTTTGCTTAGTCTTGGTCTTTGTGTTTTGTTTTATTAGGTTGGTCTTTTACTTAACTTTTTGTATTATTTTTAGTTGTCGGGCAAGAGCCGGAATGGGAATGGGATTTGGAAATTTTATAAAGTTGAGATTCCGATTCCATTTTAGTTCCGCCCCCGCCACTTTTTGTCGTTGACTTTTTGACTGAAGTCGCATTGTTGTGAAGTGTTGGTTCACTCTCAGTTTCGACTTCGCCTTTATTGCACTTTAATGCATTAATGACAATTTGCTGGTATAGGTAGAAATTCACATATTTACCTTTATTAAGGGTTAAACTGGTCATTATTGTTATTGTTAAAAAATCTAAGAGCACGAAAGAGTAGTAGCAGAGTTCATTCGAGCGAAAATATTGAAAGAGCATAGGATTGTTGCGAACGGATCAGTTCAAAAGGTTAACTTCATTGTTGCGTTTGAGGTAGGTTTCTTATCTTTATTGTTCTTCGTTTCGTTTGTTGTTGTGTGTTTTGTATATATGTTTGCCCGTGGTTTGAATCGCGTTGTCATTATTTCGTTTTAAACAGTTTGTGATTTCTTGGCGTGCTGGTTCGAATGGGTCTTTTATATTGTTGATCGGGTGTTTTCTTTGTTTCTATTTGTTTTTATGGTTGTTTCTTTCTATTTCTAGGGCACCGTCGCTTTCATGTCTTAATCGTGATTGCGTCGTGTTTATTTTTGGGTTTGCAGTAGATTAGATTAGATTAAGGGTTTAATGGCGTTTGTTAAATTAGGAATCTACAGTGAGGTAGATTAGAGATTTTACAGCGAGTTGGGGTAGATTAGATTTATTGTTTAATTAGGGTTTTGTTGTCTGGTAAAAGGGCAAGGTTTAAACCCGTGCCCTAGTTTTAATAGGGTTTATTAAATTAGGGTTTCGTTGGTCTCTATAATTACTTTAAATGATTAAAAAATGATATCCTAAAGTGCAATTGTTCCCCACGGTCATATGAGTGTAGTGTTTTTAAAGCCCCTTTTCATTTTATAGCGACCTAGGTTTTAATCATGAAGTTGTGCTGAAAATGAATAAAGTATTTGATGACATCATGATAACATAGGCGGAGGCGGGATTAGAATAGATTATGGACTTAAGAGTTTTGTTTTACAAAAGTCATCAATTCCATTTCTATCACATTTCCGATTCCGAGTTCTAAAAGGTTTCCTTGAACTATGTGATAACTAGCGGAGGAGGGATCGGAACTGATCTTGAACTTAAGAATTTTGTTTGTGAAGGTTATCGATTCCGTTTTCATCCCATGTCTGGCTTCGCGTATAATGGGAAAGTCTTTCTTCAAAGTAATGATAACCAAATCGGAGGCAGAGGCGGAGTGGAAATAGAATATGAAAAAATGAAAATTCGAAGAAAACCAAATCCCTTTTTTCATTCCGATCTCGGTTTCGATAACTTCTACGACTCCGACTCCTAGCCCGTTTGTTATTAGGTGAAGTTTCTATATCGGTTTTTGCTCCGAGTCCGCCTATTTTGTAAAAGAGATTGTTTTGAGCTTCTGTCTGGTTTTGACTCCGATGTATGTGTAACAGGTATGTTTTAAAAGCATGTTTTATGATGATATCTAAAGATCTAATTAGAGGTTTGCTTGCAGGAAAATTGAAAGATGTCAGGAATGTCAGGAGAGGTTGCTCGAAGGAATCAACCGGCTGGAACATCAAAGACAACACCAAAAATAAAGAAGGTGAAACCAGAACAACTACCTTATACATTGAAGTATGATCATAGGAATCTGATGGTGAAAGTGAGCAAGGTGGAATCAGACTGGTCAGATATCACGAATACTAATCTGGGCCAGTATAGCTTTGAATAATTACATGAAGAGACTTTTGCAGAAAGAGCAAACTTGACAAGGAGAACACAAAGGATTGTTGACTCCGATCCTGCACATATTACTGTGTTTCTTTTATCAGTCCAGTGTTCGGAGTTGATATTGACAATAGCCAGTACTTACAATCCTGCTACAAGATTATGCATGGATTCACAAAATAATGTGATTATAGATCTTACTCCGCAAATGTTCCAAAGTATATTTAATGTTCCTGATCCCAAGAACTTGGTGCAGCTAACTGAAGCAGAGGCATTGAAGAAATATAGCAAGCATAAAAACTCCAATAAGTCTCACTTAAACAAAAAATGGTTAAGCACAGAGAAGAAATCTTTAAGCAAGCTTGTAGACCAGCCAAAGAGGGCAGATTTCAAGAAGGAGGTATCTAGCTTGATATTAATGTTATCCAGAGTGTTTGGGAAGAGGGATACCTTCCAATTCAAGGAATGGATGTTTCATTTCATTCAAGTAATCTTTCAGGGTGATTATCAGTTTGATTGGTCAATGATTGTTTCTGATGCCATACATGATCAGCTCACAAGGGTTAGACAAACTAAATCTTTCTTCATGACTTCTTATGTGGTTTATGCTGCAACAAGATTGGGGATTTTCCCAGGATTAAACAGAGTAGGTATAATGGGAGTTTTGGATGGACAAAAGAAAGTATGGGAACACTACGATCAATTATCTCTTCAGGTTGCTGAGACTCATTTCAGAAGAGTCAATGATGCCTTTTTATATGTGATCATTAATCAATTGAATGGAGATGCAGGGTATCGATTAAGTCAAGAAGCCATGGCATTCATTTCTGAATGGGGAAGTTGGTACATCCAATACCCCGAATTTACATACTTCAGATTGTTTGGTTTTGAAGGTCATCCCCATTTGCTTCCAAGATGCTGTAGTAACAGAATAGTGCTTATGGAGTTTGTGTATCAGGCCATTGGAGTTAATGCTAGGTTTGGGATCAAGCACAAGATAGGATGCCATAAATTTCCCATGACACTGGGTGAATATAGTTGTCAACACTTGAAGGGAGCAAAGGTGGTTTGTAATGAGTTGATACAATTGAAATTGGGATTGTATACAGCTCGTAAGTATTTTGATCCAAGGAAGAAAATGCATGCTTTATTACCTTCAGTATTCACTAGACACTTTAATTTGTTAGAGGACTTTTGGTGTGATCGGCAGGATGATTATGACTTAAGGAAGAAGAACTATGAAAGATTATCGGTTGCACTTATGGTAGAGTTGGGTGTAAAAGAAAATATTCCTGACACATTAGTGGATGATGGAATTCCCTCATATGAAGCCTTAAACATTGGCACCAAAAGCTTAGATCCAATAGATTGGAATGAAGAAGAAACAATTGATATTAAGAAAATTGGAAGAGCTAGTTTTGGATAGAAGTGTGCAATGGTTGATGATGAAAGCTCGAGCTCCTCAAGGACTAGTCCTTAAGAAGGGTAAAGGATACAAGAGAATTAAAAAGAAAGATACCTTCCAAGGAGCCATTAGAATTCTTTCCTCTGGATGTTGAAGAAATAGAGCTTGAGGTAGTTGATGAAGAAGAAGAGACACCAAAGGGAGATGTTCCAATTGGATCTGCTGTTTCTATGCCCACATTGGGTGAGTCATCTACACAAGCCCCACTCACAAGAAAGAAAAGTAAAGAAGTTCAAGAAGGAGTACTTCATGCCATGGCTGAAGCTGCTAAAGGAAAAGAAGTGGAGGAAGAATTTGTGGAAGTTGAGACAGATTCAGATGAGACTCTGTCAGAAACGGATTTGCAAGAAAACATGCATTTAGGGCATACTATTGAGCAGATTCTGACACAAGAAGAGCAATGGAAACTATTTGAAGATGCTACAAAAGAGTCTGATGCAAGGGCTGCAGTGGAGAAGCAAAAGGAAATAGATGCTAAGGTGCAAGCTGATGCTCTACTTCAACAACAACAATTAAAGGCAAAACAAATTGAAACAAGGACATCAACTGATAAAATAGAGGAGCAAATGAGGCAACGAGAGCATGAGCTCAAGGTCAAAGCAGAAAATGACAAGTTGGAATTGATACAGAAGATCCATGATCTTGAGGAGGAGTAAGCAAGAAACCGGAGGGAAAAGGAAATCCTGGTTGCTAAACTGAAACTTGCAAAGGAAGCTCGACAGAAAGAAGAAGATAAAGTTCTAAAGGAAAGAGATGCTAAAGAGCTAATAAAGAAACAACAAGCTGAAGAGGAAAGGGAAAAGGCAGAGAAGCTCAAAGCCTTAGAAATAGAAAGGATAGAAAAGGAAGAATCAAAAAACATAAGGAATGAAAAAGAGGCTAAAGAGTTAATTAGGAAGCAACAGGAAGAAGAAGCAGAAGCTGAGAAACAAAAGGTTTTAGAAATAGAAAGAATAGAAAAAGAGAAATTGGAAAAAAAAAGGTTAGAGAAGGAAAAAATGGAGAAGGATCAGTTGGAAGAAGAGAGAATGAGGAAAGAAGAAGAAGACAAGAAAATGCAAGAACAAAGAGATAGAGAAGAGGCTGAGAAGTTGGTGCAGATGCATGTGCTGTAGGAACAACAAGAGAAAGCAAAGGTTGATTCTCAACCTGAGGTAAATGTTTAGCCACCCTCTACAATTGCTGCTTCCTCTTCCATGATGATGAATGCTCCCAATGCTCCTATATGGTTGAAATTAGACCTGCAGAAGAGAGCCAAAACACCTCCTCAACCTCTTAATTGGGAGGACATGATAAAGGGAATTGAATAGGAAAGGCCTAAGAAGAAGGCTAGAATCTTACATTCTACTAGACTCACAGATAAAGGAGAGATAGTTGCTGAATGTGCCATGCCTATGACAAAAAAGGAGGTAGGGGATATGCAGCTAACAGACTATCAATTAAGTACGGTTAATTTGGGAAGACCCACTAGGAATCAACAAATGAATCTGATTGATGTGGTGGCCTCAACAACTAAATCAAGAATGATTAAGGACAAACAAAAGAAAGATGAGCTTAAGGATTAATTGGATCAGTTACATTCATTCTTGAAGAGTGTCTCCTCTCCAAGGTCACAACAAGTTGCAGCTATTGAGACTCCTATTTTGCTAAGTAAAAAGGAGGTTGATGATTTGGTGCAGGTTAGAGGAAAGGCGGAGATGGTAGACAAATGGATAGATAAATTGAACCAAGAGGTAGAAGAGATTTTAGTGAAAGGATTTGAAGCCTACAAGGATACTGAAGGGTTAATTAAAGAGATGTATCAATATATTGAGGCATCAGAAAAATAAGAAGAAGAGTATAAGGGGTATGGTGAAAAGTTAGAAAAGATAACTACATTGCCTCTAACAACTCTTCTGGAATAGTCTATACTCGAGGAAGACAATAAAGACTTTGTAGAGAAGACTTCTCGCATACTTAAGTTTAGGACTGGCTTTTTGAAAAGCATAAGGATGAGATTTAGGAAGTTGTAAATAATTTAACTAAGCAATTGGAAGAATTAGAAGTAGCTATTGCAATTATTGTAGATATAAATGCATTTACAAAAGAAGGCATGCCTTTTAATCAAATAAAGGAAAAGTGGGATGAAAGATTCCAGGGACTTATGCAAAAGGGAGATGATGGCGGAGAGTTGATGTTAGATCGACTTGTAGAGGTCAAAGAAGCGATAAAAGCTGTAGGGAGAGAATTAATAAAAGTGAAAAGTATGAAGGAGTTTGCTGCAGCTGAGCTGGATCAGATTAAATTTGAAGATGACTGCATTGATGGGCCAGAGATGGAGACTCTACAACAAGTGTTCACCAGTTACGATGAGTTCCTAGCAGATCCAACTTCGCATGCATGAATCCTTACATGCATGATGTTCTCCTTCTTTGCATGTTGCATGCATACAACACTAATGGCTTTTTGAGTGCATGACTTCCTCTTCTATTCTATTTTCTATTTTTAGTTAAGACTGAAAGTCTAATGTAAGAACTCAAGATCAAGTTGATCTGAGTTTCCAAGAGAGTCTAAATTCCTAAAAAGGTGGAAGGCCTAAAATAGAAGTGAGGTTCGAACTTTTTGTATATCTATAAATACTAGATGGGTATCATATTGTAAAGGTCGGCTAATTGAGAACTGGATTGGCTTACCTAATGCTAAGAGATAGAATTTTGTAGAGTTTTGTAGAGATACATTGTACTTAATCTTTTATAGTTAATAGAATTACAGGTTTACTCAAAAGATGGTGTTTGGAATTGAATTGTTTGTTTGATAAGGCTGATAAAGTTATGATCTATCTGTATGCAGTGATTGTGCTGAACATAAGAGTTTCTTGAATGATGAAAGTCATTTGAAGGAATCAGATTTAAGGATCATCTTATTAGATTGTCATTGAGTTGAAGTTATTAAAAGATTTGTTGATCTATAATTTTGATGATGAATGAATGTGTGTTGTTTTGAAATCCTTGAAATATTTGTGAAGAGTAATTGCGAAGTTAATTAAGCACCTAAAATGTATGCAGTGGTATAGATTATGCTACAGACTGTATCATCTTATGGTTTTTATGATCTGTTAGGAAACATTCATCGTTGAAAGTATATGTCTAGATGCTAGATAAGTTCGATTTCATACTTACTAGTTTACCCCTTTGTTCTATCTTTTTTTTTTATTTAAAACCCATTGATTTACAGGAACTATTTTGATAAAGAGAGTCATAGCTTGAATCCTTTGTTACCAACACATGCCCCTTGAATATTACAGTTGCATGAACCAATTGAGTGACATCAGACAGTTGAGAACCAACTACCAGGACCTTGGAAGTTAGGCTACTACATGTTGTCTTTCTCTTTGAGGAGAAATAAAGTAGAAATATTCTGTTTTAATGTTGTTTGTGTCATTTTAACCATCAACACTACCTTTTTTTGTGGGCAAATAAAACACATAACTTTTTAAATATTTTACAAATTAACTTTACAAAATTAAATTTTATTTTAATTTTTTAAAAATATTTTTTTTGATTGATTGAATACTAAATTATTAATAATAATAACTAGTTAAGTAAGAAAAACCAAACTCATTACAATAGTGACATACTACTCATAAAAATCTATAAATCAAATTTAATACAAAATATGTTACTTATTATATTATCACATTAAATAAATAAAAAACAAAAAATAAAAAATAAAAAATAAAATTGAGTTAACTAGTTATTAATAAGTTAGCTTTCAACCAATCAAAAACAATAATTTTTTTGAAAAAAACTTAAAATGAAATTTGTAAAGTGAACTTGTAAAATATTTAATTTTATAAATTATAAAAATTATTTCTTGTGATTATGATTGGCTAAAAAGTTTTGTGTGTTATTGACTAATTTATAGGAAAAATGAAAGTGAACTATCATTTTTGCCTATATTTTAGAAAACACTATTATTTTGCCTATTTTTTAGACAATTGACCTATTATTTTGCCATTTTTTTTTAGAAAGACCTATTATTTTGCCATTTTTTTAGAAACAATATTTGTGAATTTATTCCAATATTTAAAAAAAAAATCTTTGTAATATTAAATACTATATGTTTATTTTATTATGTCTTAAATTTTTATGAATATTTTTATGAGATGTTTAATTTATCTATTTAGATGAATTCATGAACACAAATCGATTATATAAATTTTATGTTTAAATAATTATTATTTAATTCTATCTTATAACTATATTACATAATCATTTCGTTTTTATATTTTATTTAATATAAAATAATTTAAAAATTATTATTATCTAATAAATAAATAATTTAATCAATTTATATTATATTATACATATTATTAGGTAACATAATTATTAGATAAATTTTATATAAATGCATGTAACTACCTTTTATTCTATTAAACTAAAATATAGACATGTTTTATCCTACAATTTTAATATATTATTTACATCATTTTAATAAAAAATAACATTAAGTGACATTTAAACGATTATGTTAACATTATAATTAACAAAACAAACATTTAATTTTATTGATATTAATAAAATATATATATTTTTATTAAATCTAATACTATAATTAAAATACTATAAAGGCATAAGATTCTAGAATCAAAAAATTAGATACTATTATGTAGGTATTATATTGTGATTTTATCTATTTATATTAATATATATTATAATCTATTGTATTTTAACCATTTATTTTTTATTTTAATTAATCATTTATTTAATTTTTCAATTTATATTTATATATAATCTCATTTTTTTTCTTTTTCTTTGATTAAATTATTATTGTTTTAAGTTTAAGTATATTTTCTTTCATATCTTTTTTATTTGTTTTAATAATTTTGGTAATTGTTCTTCAATCATTTTATTATATAATTTATCTATATAATTCTCTTAAAAATTATTTATTCATTATTTGAGACATTTAATTTAATCTTTTTTAAAATACTATAAAGACAAGTACTATACTATACACATTTATTCCTAAGGTGTTTGTTTCCCTACACATAGAAGTGGAAGAGGCAGTGGCACAATCAATTTTAATTTTATCATTTACGCAGACTTAAAATAGGCTATACGAATAACTTGCACGCAGGGCCAATTAAAAATAGCATTTTAAATATTAGATGATAAAACTACGCGGTAACAATTTCGATTGCATTACTGGGCATCAATGGCTGCCTCACTTTCCCATCCACATTGTGCTGTTGCTGTGGCGTCTTTAATGCTTTCAAATAGTCATCAACAATTTTACTCTAAATCTTTCATTTACCCCTCAAATTCCTTCCGGAGGAAATGGAAGAGGCCTTCCAAGGCTGTTATTTTTGGCTGCCGAGCATTAGTCGCAGAAACCAGACATTGCTTCAACAAGCGAGAAGATGGGTACCTCTACTGCGAAGGAGTAAAGGTGCAAGATGTAATGCATTTTGTGGAGCGGACTCCCTTTTATTTGTACAGTAAACGCCAGCTGACCGCAAATTTTGAAGCTTATTCCAGCGCAGTGAAAGGGCTTGATGCCATCATAGCTTATGCTGTTAAAGCGAATAATAATTTAAAGATTCTACAACATCTTAAAGCCCTTGGATGTGGAGCCGTTGTGGGTAGCGCTAACGAGCTAAAATTGGCCACCCACGCGGCCTTTGACACCTCAAGGTTTTTCTGTTACTGTTACTCTCCATACTTGTTCTTATCATTTACTATTTTTTTTGTTTCTATCTTGTTTTTACGGATAAACTGTCTGTATGGTTTTTCAAAATAACGATTGGCACTTTTGCGGATAATAACGTAATGCTTTAATGCCGAAATTTTTTCGTAGCCCCAAAAATTAGAGATAGTTTTCAGGATAATCTTCGCTTAGTCGTTATGACAGAGGAGTGCTGCTGCTCTATCCTTTCTTTTTATAAAGTTGGACTAATATTTTATCCGAATTTAGTACTGAATAAAGTCTCCTGAGATTTGAACTCGGGCTCTTTTTGAAAAACCTCCATGATTTAGCACTTGAGTTCATGCCCTTCGACCTTTGGTCTCTACAATTAGTTCTGTTTTCAGCTTTCGTTTTTATCTAGTACCAAACTAAATATTGAAGAATAAATGTCATACTAAATAAACATTGAAGAATACATGCCACACTAAATAGATATTGCACAATTGAAACAAATTTAT
Organism: Sequoiadendron giganteum; assembly: GCA_007115665.2. Classification (NCBI taxonomy): domain Eukaryota; kingdom Viridiplantae; phylum Streptophyta; class Pinopsida; order Cupressales; family Cupressaceae; genus Sequoiadendron; species Sequoiadendron giganteum. Next base: position 293,910,470 of record CM021105.1, on the reverse strand, counting down.
GCTTCATCACATTTCTTTTTTATCGAAGTCCGCAAATTTTAGGAATAATTTTTAGGGCAACTTTCAGCTTAGTTTTAATTATAGAGAGGTATATCTTTCGTTAAATTTACACAATCTAGTTGGAAGTAATATTCTATCCAAATCCGGCCCGTTAAGGGGCCTGGTTGGGTTAATCCGACTCTTGTGTCTTCAAAGGTGGTAAAATGGGAAAAACCAATGGAAGGATGGTGGAAGGTGAACTTTGATGGGGCTTCAAAAAGAAATTCGAGACCCTTAGGGGCTGGTAGCATTGTTCATGATTGGGATCGATATGTGTTGGCCTTAGGAGCAATGAAGTTGGGGGAAGGGACCAATAATGTGGCTGAAGCAGTAGCAGCTTTAATGGCAATCAAGTTAGTCAGAAAGCTAGTGGCAACAAGGATTCACTTGGAGGGGGATTTTTTGATAATTATCCAAACAATAATGAAAGGAGGAATTGATGTTTGGCATTTGCAGGGAGTGATTAGGAAAATTAATGAAGAACTAACTTTTTTTGAGGACTTCAAGGTAAGTCATGTTAGGAGAGCTGGGAATATGGAAGCACACACCCTCTCAAAATGGGCACTAACTTTTGCAGAGGTGGGTGAAATTAGAATGGAGGACTTTAGAAGAATAGTTTTGGAGGAAGATTTGTCCGATACATTAAATGCAGGAGGCAATTAATGCTAGAAATTAAAGGAAGGATTTTGAAACTTCCAAAAAATTTGAAGTTTTGATGTTTGTATATTTGTCGGTGTTGGACATACGTTTGGCATTAATGGCAAAGGTTGGCAATGTGATGTGTATTAAAGATACACATTGCATGTCTCTCGACGCTTCTTGGTTTCTGATGGTAAGGGAAGATTGCAGGGTAGCGAAGTTAGGCAACATGCATGATAGCGTGATAGAGAAGATATGGAGGCGAATTTCACACTGCAATCGAGGAGGAAGTTGGATCCATTTATCGACAACCCAACAGTGAAGAGATTACGAGGATTGTTCCTCTTCAAGGATGTGAAGGTACAATCAGTTCAATTAATTTTGGGCAAAGGTTTCGAAGATTTGAAGCATTGTTATTGGACGAATATGGATGTATATTCATTGATCATGGCGTGGGGGTTGGACTTAGGAGAGTCGGTGGAGGAGGTGAGAAAAGTGATGAAAGCTTTGGTGCATGAGGATTTCCTAGTGAATATGGAGAGTATTCTAGAATGGGCCACTCCAGGTGAAGGATTTGACGTGAGTGAAGGCATGGAAGAGGAAGATTTTGAAGCGGTTGAGATAAATCGTCTGTTTATCAGATGGCCAAAAGGAAGAACCAAAGCACAATGGAGAGAAGGAGCTGACCGGGGGTGGAAATATTTGAAGCTCTGTGTGGAATTAATGGAGGTCGAGGAGGTAATTGAAGGACTCAAAGCCATCACCAGAGCGGAGCTGCAGGAGAAGAAAGGACTACGCTCACGGAAGAAACTGAAGTAGATAATGGCAATAAGTCCATTGCAATTGGGTAGCGCTTTAGGAACCTTTGTGTAGCCAAAATGTTTAAGTCTTGTTCTGAATACTGTTTTTTGTCTTGCTCTAGGAATTTGAATTTTTGGGGTTAAGCCCATGTTTTTAGTATGAAAATGTAATTAGTTTGGCGAACGGAAATCGATGGTAAGGTAGTATACAAGTGGTAGTGGTAGAAGGGTTTTGTTGTTTTGGTGAAAATATTGGTTTATCATCCTTCTTTGAAGTTAGCTAGAAGTGGTTGAATATCAGCAGATGTTGTAAATTTTGCCATATTATTGATAAAATAAATAATTATTACCGATCAAAAAAAAAATTCTATCCAAATCCAACACTTAATCATGTCTCCCGAGATTTAAACCTGGTGCTCTGTTATGAAAATCCCAGTGTTTTAGTACTTAAGCTCATACCTTTCAACCTTTACTCTCTACATTCACTACTGCTCTCCGCTATTCTTATTCTTTTGTGCTATACTAAATATACATTGCAGAATTTACGCTATATTAGATACTCATCGCAGAATTGAATTAAAATTATGCTGCAATATGTTTCCCTTTTATCGAAGAGCAAGAATCAGAAATATAGATTGCAGAATTGAAGTAAAATTATACTGCATAATATTTCTTTTTTGTCAAAGACCAATTTAGAAATAGATATTGCAAAATTGAAGTAAAATTATGCTACATTATATTATTATTTCTTTATATTGAAGATCCAAAAATTAGAAATACTTTTTAAGGTAACCTTCGTCTTAGTTTAATGATAAAGGGATATTTTCTTTTGTCAAGATTTCACTATAAAGTTGGACATAATATTTTATGTCATCTCATGATAGTTTGAAGTCTTCAGCTTGCGCAAGCATGCTTAGGTGTGTCATTGTCTCGTGCTGCGACATCTTAGTTGTGTGAGCATGCATTGTAATTGAAAGGAAATTTGCATCCTATATAACTATGTTACCCCAAGTTTTCGAGACAGGGACTGCGGGGGATGGGGGGATGCGTTTTGGGGACGGGGATGGGGACGAGAGGGAAGCCATTTTTAGGGGACGACTATTAAAAAATAGGGAAAATTTAAAAAATATAGAAAAATTCAAATATTCATGTGATAAGGCAATCATCATATACATCATAAAACCTTAACACATAATATTAGAGTTCAATTGATAGTTTTCTTTCATAGAAATCGACAAACAAATGAAGTTTTAACAAAATTTAATTGGATTCATTAACAATGTGCATATATATTATATAAAAAATATATCAAATTGCCCAAATGCTGCAAGTTTCAACTACAAAATGACAAAAATATAGAAATATTGTAATGTCCCCGTTTTAGCTGACATTGTTTGTTGAGGAGTGAGCCTATCTTTTTGACCCTTGTAGGCTAACAGTAATGGATAGAGGGTCCTTTGTGGCAGTTACTCGGTGGTTGGAGACAATACTTTACTTTTTGATTCAGGTTTGGACCTTTGCAGATGCTCACAGAGTGATATTTAGACACTTACTATTTATAGTAAGTCAGGTCATCAGGGATACTATTTTTGGCAGGGCACCTGACTCAGTTGGTTTTCTCAGTTTCGACCCAGTTTGGCAGTTGGATGAGTAAATGGAGAATATTTGAGCATTTAATGATAATTAAATAATTATTATTGTGACTTTATATTATAAAGTCAAATAATGAAATATTAATTATTATAAAGTATTAAATAACTTTATAATAAAGGGGCAATTATTATCATTAAATGAGTATTTATTACTCATTAAAAAGGGCGCCATTTAATGATTATTATTATTCCTAAGTATTGAAAGGGCGAAATTAATTATCATTTAAATCATTATTAAAATGCTTTTTGGGGGTCGAACTTGTGAAGAGAAGTATTTATTGCTTCAAAGACAAAATTGAAATCATGTGAAATGATTATTCTAATTTGTCGTTTTCTTCTCGGAGAACTTTGGAGTTTGTGAAACAAGGATTTCTGCAGATTTCAGTCATTCCAGGCTTTGGAGAACGATACCTCTTCTTAGTCTAGCTTTCTGAAGTTGTGAAAGATCAGCTTAAGATTGCTCATCTAGTTGGCTTCATACAGAAGTTGAATCTGTGCTTATTGGAGAAGAATCATCAAGGGTTTAAAGAGCAGATTGCAAGCTTTCATCTGCTGCTACAGTAACTCGTGAACAGTGCACATGAATAGTAATCGCTATAGTGCATGTGAATAGTAAATTGCTATAGTACGCGCTACAATGTCGCGCTACAGTACTGAGCTACAGTCTGATTTAAGTACCAGTCATTTCCAGACTTTATCTACAGCCCTCTTGGAGCCACGATTTTGCTCATTGTGGCCACAATATCCATCGGTTTTGGTCTTGGGTTGGAGCGCTTGACTTCTAAGGAGTTGGAGTTTATTATTGGAGCTTGAGGAGATCTTTAGAGGCTGTTTCATATTTATTTTCTGAGGACTGCTATAACAGGGGCGATTTGGACTTGAGGGCACAAATAAATTCATAGAAAATCACATATACATCTTTGGCTTATGGGTATTTGAGCAATCACTCTCTTGAGGCTTGGCAAAGATGATTGGTGATAAAAATTAAAGGATTGCAGCTGTTAGTTATTTGTTTTGAAGTCTGAAAGTCACAGCAGGGGTGGCCAGGGTTGAAACAACTTCCTTACCATATAAGGAGATCATTGCATTGATTTGTGCTTGCTTCTTCATCTCCAATACAAAGTGACTTCAAATACCAGGTTTCCATGTAGATTATGATAGTTGCATTGATCATATGGTATCTTTAGTATTGCTGTTGTAGATGACCATTTGCTTCAGACTTTGCATTGTACTTGTTTCATGAACATAAGCCAAGAGTCTTGGCGTCTACATATGCTATTGTACTTAGAGATTGCATTTTCTATTTTGTAATCAGCCGATGCATGTTGATTTATAATAGAACGAGGCTTGCATATCATCTACTTATTATCTTGTATTGAGTTATGGATGCATGTCAAGTGTTTGCATAAATATCTAGTTGCTGTAGATGCACATTTTCAGACCCTTATATGCATGAAAAGGTCAAGAACAGGTAGCATATCATTTCTATGACATTGTTAGTCAATCTTGCATTGTTGGAAGCTTTCAAAAACATTAATTGCAGCATACCAAACCACAAGAAAATACAAAACCATCAAAACAAAGAAATATCTTGCATTATCCAGCATAGTTCGGGGTTGAGAGAGACGCTTGGTCTCTTACAAATATGCAGCTGCCCCTGAGTAACATCCCCTAATACTGCATCAAAATTAGAGTTTGAGTCATTGTCACTATGAGAGGTTGTTTCATTTTGATCCAGTGGAACCCCAAGCAATAGATCATGTGCCTCCTTATCATCAACCTGTGTAGTATTTTCGGGATCAATACCCAACATGTAACTGGAGTTTGATAATACTCAGGTGTCTGCCGATCCTGAAGCCACAAGGCACTATGCACAACTACCAACTTCTTTGATTGTCTAGAGGTAAGCCTATTCCTCTTGACTGATTGGATGAAGTTATATGTAGACCAATTCCTCTTTGCAGCAAAGGAATTGACAACTTGAGCATTCAAACTTCTTATGTGAATGATTTATGGGAACTTCTTATGCAAATTTATGCAAACTTCTTATGTGAATGATCTATGCGAACTTTTGATGAAAATCTATGTGAATTAAAAATTGCTTGCATGAATAGCGAAAACCTTGAGCAAATAAGTAGACATTGACCAATCCACAACAATCACCTTATATCAAACTTGGACAAATGTGAAAGAGACCAATGAAGCTCCAGGGAATAGACAAAATGTAGGAAGAAGGGTCTCCCATGGTTTTGGAAAAGCAGTGCGAATCAAAAGAACATCTACAACATCAAACAATTGATCTATCTAAAGAAGCGGAGGAAGACCTAGGGATTCTAGAGGATATGGCAGTAATATGCAAAATTATTGGACCCAAGTCTGAAAGAAGCAAGATTATAGACTGGATCGAAAAAGCTTGGAAAACTCAGGTGTTAATCAAATATTTACCCAAAGGCTTTTTTGTTGCTGTGTTTGTGTTAGTAGAAGAAAAGGAAAAAGTGTTGCAAGAGGGTCTATGGGAAATAGAAGGCCACCTGGGTATATGCAAAAATGGCATCAAAATTTCAACCCTCTTGAGATAGATTCCTACAACAGGCTAGTGTGGATTCAACTCTATAACCTACCTTGGAATACTGGTCGGAGGAGTGCTTGACAAAAATTGGTCGGTCCTTGGGAACACTGCTGGAAATAGATGAAGAGCTCTTTGATGGAAATTCCTGTTTATATGCCAGAATAAGGATATAAGCCATTAGGAAAGTACCAAGCGAGATTTTGCTATGCGCCAAGGGCGAACACTGGAAATAAGTGATAGAAATCGAAGAAATTAAAAATTACTGCCTTAAATGCCAGAGTAGAAAGCATAATGAGAAAGATTGTCAAAAGAATGGTGCTTGGAAGAAACCTAAGAAACAGGCAGCTCGAAAGATGGTTTGGAAACAGAAGATCAATAATAATCCACCTATCTAGAACATCAATTCACAAGACAAAGAAGAGACATCCAAGGAGAGATGGTTGGATTCACAAAAAGAATGGGTGGATCAACAAAAAATTGCTCAGAAGAAAATAGGGTAGCGACAAACCTGATGAAACCAGACATAATGAAAGCCCAAGACACAAAAAAAGCAGAGGAAAAGCTGACAAGCACTCCAAATATTGACGAAGATGACTCAAATTTTGAAGAATTATATCCAGAAGAAGATCAATTAGAAACAGATGAACTAGGAATTATTGATCCAAGATGCATAAGCTAGACGACAGCAAGGGCTTTGGGCAAAATTAAAAAAGAGGTAGAAAAATAAACAAGCAAAAGAGAGAGGAGGAAGCTATGGAGAAGGGTTTGAAAACCTCCCTTGGAGGGCAATGAAGATAACCATGTGGAATGTCAGGGGCTTAAACGCCCCTGACAAAAGATGCTTGGTAAAGTGTCACATGGAAAAGATAGCATCTGATATAATAATGTATCAAGAAACAAAATTGAGCAAACAAGAAGCAGATAAGTTTCTTAAATATTGCAAATCTTGGATGGGCCTATTCCATGAAGCGACAGGGACGGCAAGAGGATTGGCAATCCTATGGAACCAACAGCGTCACAATCAATCTAACTCAAGCACATGATAATTGGATGGAATGCAACGTAACAAATTTTAATACCAATTCATAATTCAATTTGTTCAACATTTATGGCCCCATTAAGGCAGATGACAAAAAAGAGACTTGGAAAGAAATAAGTAGCAGAATAAGCCAAATTGATGATCAGTTCTACATTATTGGTGGTGATTTTAATGTAATTGCGGACCTTTCCAAAAAAATTGGACTAAAGAAGATCAACAGAAACATACATGATTTTAGGGATTTCGTGGAAGACATAAAGGGTATAGATTGTCACACATCCAATGGAATATATACTTGGACTAATCGAAGGGAAAGTTTTACAAATATTGCAAAAAGGCTAGATAGATTTTATGTTTCAAATCATTGGATGGAGAAAGACATAACAATGGAAGCCCACATACTCCTTATATCTGTTTTTGATCACTTTCCAATATTAATGGAGGTAAAGAATGGTCCCAATATGGCAAAAAGCTATTTCAAACTTGAAAACATGTGGCGGAGAGAAGAAAGTCTGATACCATCTATAGAGGCATGGTGGAAAAGTGTAGATTTAACGGTACACCCAACTACCTTTTTATGAAAAAGCTTCAAATGCTAAAAGCAAAATTAAAGAACTGGAACAAAGAAATATTCAAGAACATCTTCCAAGAGAAAGAAAAAGTGGAAAAAGAATTGGAAGAGCTAAACATCAGGGCAATAAAAATGGCATGTTCAAGGAGGATTACCTAAAGGAATAACAATTGAAAAGCTACCATAAAGAAATTCTGGAAAGGGAAGAAATCTACTGGAGGGATAAAAGCAGAGAAACATGGCTGAAAAAAGGTGATATGAATACCAGATACTTCCATGCCACCTTTAAACCTAGGAAGGCTGTTAACAAAATTAATGAAATACAGTTAGAAAATGGAACGGTTGCTAAAGACAAAGATGCAATAAAAAAGGAAGTTGTTAGATATTTTGAAAACATTTTGGGGGCAGAAAACATTACAGCCCCATGCAACAATGTGTCAATTCTTGAGTGCATCCCAAAATGTGTCTTAGAAGTAGATAACCGAATGCGAAATGAACCAACAACTTTGGAGGAGGTCTGAATTGCTACATTCCAGTTGCATCCAGACAAAGCATTAGGCCCAGATGGATTTCCAGCAAGTTTCTATCAAAAATGTTGGCATTTGATAGGGAAGGAGGTGTGGAAAGTGGTTGAAGAATTCAAGACAAAGAATTTTTATGTAAAAGATCTCAACAATACAGTTATAGCACTGATACCAAAAAAGCAAGTGTGCAGCTCTTTCAATGATTATAGGCCAAGATCCTTATGCAACACAATCTACAAGACTATGACTAAAGTATTGGCAAACCATCGAAAAAAGATGCTAAATTCTATAATTTCAGAAGAACAGAGTGGCTTCTGCCAAGGTAAAGAAATCATAGATAGTATCATTGTTGCGAATGAAGCAGTGCACACAATGCAAACGAAAAAAATACAAGGCATGATGATTAAACTAGACATAAGCAAAGCCTATGACAGGGTTAAATGGAGATTTATGATAGAGGTCCTCAAAAGATTTGGTTTTGGTAAGCATTGGATAGCACTTATACAACAATGTATAACAATGGTAAGATACTCACTAAATGTGAATGGGTCTATATGCGGATTCTTTTTTGCCACAAATGGACTTAGGCAAGGAGATCCCTTGTCACCTTTCCTCTTCATTATCATGGCAAAAGTTATGGGAAGATCTTTCAAACTAAAAAAGAAAAATAATGCATGGAAAGGAATAGAAGTGGCACAAGGTTTGAGACCAATAACACATACACAATTTTTTGATGCTGCAGTCTTATTTGGAGAAGCTAATATGAGAGAAACGACAGTGATAAAGGAAGCATCGGAAGAGTACACTAAGTGTTTAGCGCAATTGATAAATAAAGAAAAATATTCAATATTGTTTTTCAACACCAAAAAGGTAGTACAAAAAAGAATAGCAAAGCAGCTCGGCTTTACAATAGCAGCAACCTTGGCCAAATATTTAGGTACACCACTATTTTCAGGAGCATGTCACTCACAACATTGGATGGAGGTGTTGAAAAAATGCAAAACAAATCCATTGCCTGGAAAAATAAATGGCTAACACTGGCTGGAAGGATCCTAATGATAAAATCTATACTATCAAGGGTCCCAATTTATGTAATGTCTTGTTTTCAAATTACTCACAAGGTTGAGGCTAGTTTGGAAAGTCTTTTTTAAGAAATTCTTATGGGAAGGAGCAAAAGAAGAAAAAAGAATCTCGTTGGTACATTGGGATAAGGCATGTCAAGATAAAAATGCTAGAGGTGCGGGCCTAAGGAAAATGAAGGAGCAAAATTTGGCACTAGGGGCCAAATTAACATGGAAAATGTATAGGGATCCAGACCATCTGTAGTGTAAAATATTTCAGAACAAATATTTGGACAATACAGACCCTAAAAGGATCCTTACAATAGGAACATCTAATGGAGGATCAACAATATGGAAGTTCTTATGGGAAAGTAGAAGGATTATAACAGAACATCTAACTTGGAAGGTGAATAATGAAAAACAAGCAAATTTTTGGACAGACTCTTGGAATGGTTACAAACCATTGGGAGAATTAGAGGGGATAAAAGAACACATTGGTTCAATCACAAACCAAATGGGTCACACAGTCACAAATTACATTTGCACAAATCATTCTAAATACAACAATCAACACGAATGGATTGATATAGACTTCCAATACTAGCAGAAGCAAAAACAAGGCTGAAGCAAGAATTGGATAACAGAAAGGTTATATTGATAGAAGAAGATGAAATAATCTGGTGTGGGGCCCGATCAGGGGAATACTCTGAAAAATTGGGATATTAGATCCAAACAGCCTTGAGAACTGTAATGTTCCCTTTTTCCTGATTGATCCCTGGTTATAGAAGATGAGTGTGCTGGGGTTCTATTCCACTCCCTGAGGCTTCGCAAGGGAATGATAACCTGCATTTGTACATTCAGATTCATAGATTTATATATTAGCATCTAATATTCAACATTAAAGCATTCAGTAAAATGATATTTGCAGAGTTCAGATAGAAGGGAAAGAGAATAAAAGATATTTATTCCATCAGAAGAGAGATATCCTTAAGGGGCCTGTGGTCTACCATCCTCCATTTGCCCAACCCATATCTTGGGCCAGTGGGGCAGGAAGCCTGGGACCCTCACTCCTCCATGACCCAACCCGTGCAATAGGCCTGGGGGGGAGCAGAGTGCCCAACCCTTGTTAGGGCCTGTGGGGCAGACTGTCCAACCCCTACTTGGGCCTGTGGGGCGGAACCTGAGCGAGGTTTTTAAACGAACCGTCTTAAGCATGGCTCTCTACTCCTGATAGGAATCACAGACAATCCAATACAGTATGCAGTCATCAAGTATATAGTCAACAATGGTTCACTTAGATTAACATTTATTATTCTATGCAACAATTAACATATATATATATATATAATCCAACGAGTCTTATCATGATGCTATATAAAAGTGCAGGAGTAAATGCGTTAGTTTGAATACATATATGCCATTTTCATATTCTTTCAATCTGATGACTATGTATTTAATCAGGTGTAAATCTAGCAACACTAAAGTCTAAATACATTGTATCCGATTGGAGTATTGATATTAACCGAATCTTCTTGCAGACAAGAACATTATTGGTCTTTCGAGTTTATATTAATCAGTAATTTTAGTGAGGCAATATCCAGATTGTCTTTTTGCTTTTCCCAGGCGACTGCCGAATCAGTCATTTATGATGTTCTCCTGTTATTGGGTTAATGTTCGTATCTACAGATTTGTTATGGTAAGAGATGGCTCAATGGACCAGTGTTCGTATCTACAGGGGATGTATAGATGATAATAGTGAGATTCTAATTTTAGCGCTTTAGACACAGTTCACGGGTTCTACAAATATCATTGTGCTGAATCTAGAAATCGATTGAATAGAAAATGCTAAGTGATAAACTCACAGTGTTCCTGATGCCGCGATTCTCCTGATGCCGTGATTCTTCTCCCGTTTCCCTCCTCTCTCCATCGGTTCTTCTTTTATATGCCTTGGCGCCCCTATCAGGACATGCGTCGTTTGTCTTCCAGGGAGGTGCGATTGTTTGTATGATGCGTTTGATGGCAATTGTATATAATATATGATTTGCATTTATTTAATTTTGATGTAAAGTATTATTATTAGTTTATTTAATTATTATTTTATTTATTTAATTATAATATATCTTTATTTTGCTGTTTAGTACAATTTTAAGTTTTATATATAAGAAATATGTCAATATTGATAAAAATTGCAAAGTTTCCCCTAGGGGGTCATGACAAGAACACACTCCAATTGGCCTTCTAAACTATGCTGGCACCCAGCTGTCTTACCCAAAGCAGGAGCTTTTCTTTGGACAACATTACATAAATGAATACTTGCAAGTTACAGCAGATAAGCTGAATGACATTGGTATTCAGGGACCTAATAGATGCATATTGTGTTTTAAAAGCTGTGAAACAGTCAACCATCTGCTATTTGGATGCACGTACACATCGAAATGCTAGGACTGGATCCAAAATGTAAAGGATGGAAGGGTGTAAGACAGATGGATTTTAAGGATTGGATAATCAGTTGGCCAAAAGGGAGAAAAGAGATTCTATGGGCAGATCTATGAGTGGTAGCCCCTTCGATGATTGCATGGCACATTTGGAAAGAAAGGAACCGCAAAATATTCCAGGAAAAGAGTATGGATGAGGGCAAATTGATACAAAAAATGGAAGAAGGAATATGTGAATTACTAAATGCAAAAACATGATAAAAGCAAGTACCAAATTCACCAAATGGGATGAGGACATGCAAAAAAGCTTGACAAAATTAAAAAGATCCAAGGGATGCTTCAAAGACAAGTCAAAAGATAGAAGGGAAGCCAGACGGAAGGGTCCAGCGAAAGGAAGATATAAATTAAACTTTGATGGATCAGCAAAAGGGAACCCTGGTCCAGCTGGAGCAGGGTGCATTATAAGAAACAGTCAAGGATATTGCATTTGGGCTTTATCCGGGAAAATAGGTGTTGCAACCAATAATGAAGCGGAAATGGAAGCATTAGCACTAGGACTATGGATGTGCCAAGAAAAGAACATCAGGAATGTGGATATAGAAGGGGACTCTTTGTTGTGCATTCAAGCAATATCAAAAAGAGATACTCCAAATTGGAAATTGAAAAGCTGGGTATTAAAGATATGGGAACTCTTAAATAAGATAGAGGATTACATGATTTCTCATGTATTCAGAGAAGCAAACAGGGTGGCAGATCTACTGGCCAATATAGGAGTATGTCAAGATCAAGAAATTAGACTGGAAGTAGATCCTAAGGTTTGGGATTGTTTGGAAGGCATGCTGATAAAGGATCAGACATATTACATCTAAGAATTTAAAAACATCCTAAAGAAGAAGCACCAAGGATAAACCGCACCAAGTGAATCTAATATTGACCATGAACATATCATGGAAAGGAATATAAAGGTAAGATTATGAAACTCAATTCCTTAGATTAGTTTCAATCTTAATAGGCATAAATATTTCCAATAGGGACCATATGTCTCCGCAACTAGCTGAATAATATGTCAGTTGGGTTATTATCTCTTCACCTATAAAAACCATTTCACTCTTTGAACATTCAATTTGCAAAATTTATGGAATCATATTCAAAGCATCATTTTCCCAAACTTAGAAGCCTACAAATGAAAACAACATAGTCCGAATATGCAATATCACTATACTGCAAAATTATTCCCATATACAAATGGATAATGAATCTGGGAATTCTGAGAACATCCTAAAGATGAAACACTAAGATTACATTACACAGAAAGGAATATAAAGGCAAACATCTAAATATCAACTCTCCTAGATTAATCAAAAGAAATATAGTTCATGGGCTCAAATATGGATTTAAACAAATAGATAAATTATCTTTATAGATTCTATGAACATACTAAACATAAGACAGGAGATTGATGACAAATATTGCAGAAACGAGGCAAGTGTCTTATATTTCTGATTCAAGAGACAGGTTTTGGTGTATTAAAGTGTAGGGTTTTATCTTGAACACAGAGAATTCAAAACAGAAAGGTTACCATATTCTAAAGAAAACATTTTGATATTAAGAAAAAGTAGGCAAGAAAACCGACAATGAGAAAGATTCGATGTTTTTTTTCCATATACACTGATTCAACATAAATCATAAACCGAGATATAAATTTAGAGTCAGGTATTCAGTGTATTCATGCAAATGGTTCCGAACCCTATATTATGAAAAAATTTATGGAATCATATTTAAAACACCGCTTTCCCAAACATAGAAGCCTTCAAATGAAAACACCATAGTCCGAATATGCAATATCATTGAACAAAATACTGCAAAATTATTCCCATATAAAAATTGATAAAGAATCTGGGAATTCTGAGAACTTTCTAAAGATGAAACACCAAGTCTAATTTACAGAGAAAGGAATATTAAGGTAAACATTTGAATATCAATTATCCTAGATTATTCAAAAGAAATAACATTCATGGACTTTGCAAACCAAAATATGGATTTAAACTTAAAGCAAAGCATTGCCAAAAAGAAATAACATAGTTGAACATTTCACATATGCAAACAGATAAATTATTTCAGCCTTATAGATTCCGTGAACATACTAAACATAAGACGAGAGATTGATGATAAATTTTGCAGAAACAATGAGGCAAGTGCCTTACATTCCTAATTCAAAGGACAAGCTTTGGTGTACTAAAGTATAGGGTTTATCTTGAACATAGAGAATTCAAAACAAAAAGGTAAACATGGGACATAAAAATTCAAAACATGTGGCCCAGTATACACTGAAGCAAAACCAACAAGAACATCATTATCACAAATTTGATTTCAAGTTTTGGATATGTTAAAGTAAACATTTTGATATTAAGAAAAAAGAAGGCAAGATAAACGACAACGAGAAATATTCAATGTTTTCCATATACCAACACAAAGCATAAACAAAGATATAAATTTAGAGTCAGGTTTTCATTGTATTCGGATTTCAAGAGTTTGGCATTTACATAATAGGTCCTTAAGATCTGAAACCCTAGACTGGTAATAGCAGAAGCCAAAACATTATGCAATGGTTTCCTAACCCTATATTATGAAACCCTAGATTATTAACACAAGCACCAAATGAAATACTAGTCGCTAATAACAAATCCTAGGTGTTCTGCAAAATTGGGCTGATCTTTAATTTATATTCGAACCCAAGTATCTTTAATGTTTCAAAAAATGGTGTCGAAATCTTCATACCCTAATCCTGAAATTCAACAAAGCTTGCAAGCCATCAAAAATCCCTTACTGGAACAATATGATAGAGCCGCTTCAGAAAGTCATAGGCTGTCTTTGCACGAAAACGTTGAACCCAATAGTCGCAATAGTCTGCCTCAGAAACATCAGGTAGGAAGGGAAGAAACACGGTGGTGGTTCTATCGTGGTACTTCAGGTCGCAGGGGCAAGGAATCCCCTCACCCAACCGAACTGCGGCAAGCACATCCTCTAATCCCATGAGAAAGGAGGGGTCAAAGATTTCTCTAGTTAACTCTGCAACTATTTCCTTAGAAACATGGAGATCTAGTAAAGCTGCAATGAAGCGGGAGCTAATGTCGGAGTTAACTCAGTATCTCTCTCGTGATATCAAAAATCTTCTATCGAGAACCATTTTAACAACTTTAACTGTTAAGAAATCCTGCTCCAACAACACCCTTTTCAGACGATGGTCTGAAACGTGGCCTAGGAAAGCAAGCTGAGGCTTTGAGCTTGTAAAGAAAACTAGTGTATCCATCTTTTGCAGTCGTTTGGCTCTCCCCATGCTTGATTTGGTATAGTTATAAGTTAGGGCGCATAAAAAACCATAATATATCTGCAATGTTTTTTTGGAAACGTGGGTGCCAGAAGCCTCCATCTCACACAAGATTCTCGTCTCTTCGGATTAATGACTCAAGGAGGTATCATACCCAAACAGGTCTTGATTGAAGTGGAATAATATTATAAACTTAGGTTAGATATTATGACTCCTCCCAGGTGTATGACAAAGGGGCCTTGTCTTATCTCTAGGTTTCATGTGAAGAGTAGGGGGGTTTCTTTGACTAGGTTTAATGTTTAAGTCCTAGGAAATTTCTTACCTTTATATTCCTTTCGGTGAAAGAGTAGCGGTGCATATTACAGTAAGAATTTAGAAGGGATCTGTTGTGACCTATTTCACACATCGCCCCATTGCAAATGGGGAACCCAAGTTTTGGTTTCGCCCTCTGCGTTGCCAGTTTGGAGTTCATAATTTGAGTAAGTTTGAGAGTCAGTACGACCAAGTGAAGAGTTTGAACTCGTTTGTGTGCCTAAACGTCATGGAAGGGCTTAGAAGGTTTGGAAGACGAGGATCGCCTGTGTTTTCGGTCATTTTTGACACTTCCTATTTTTTAGGGATTCTGCTTTGTTGCTTTTTTTTATTTTTGGCATTTTTAGGCCATTTTGGAGTTCCTATTTTTTAGGGATGTTTTTTGCTTTTTTCTAATTTTGGAAAGTTTCTATTTTGGGAAAAGTTTCTATTCTGAGGTCCCACTGAACATGAAGTCAAACACCCCTCCAGAAATCAACGTGAAAATCAAGGTAAATGGTAAGAAGTTGGCAAAAATGGCTAAGTATGGTGAAGTGCGCCCATGAGAAGGAATGGCAGGCCAAACATAAAGTCCGCCCTTGCCTTTGGCATGCCAAAGGCAGGCATTGGCAAGCCAAGGCTGAAGTCCGCCATGGCACAAGAAGCCTCCAAGTCCGCCAATGGTACAAGAAGCCTCCAAGTCCGCCATAATAAAAAAAGAGCTCCAAGTTTGCCTTGGCACAAGGAAGGGTGAAGTCCGTCCTAGAAGAGAGTGGCAAGGAGAAGGGTGAAGTCCGCCCTTGGAAGGAGAGATGTCCAAGTTTGCCCATGGCTTGATGAAGTGTCAAGTCCGCCCTTGGAAGAGGAAAAGCTGAAGTCCACCATGTCTTGGCAAGTCTCCAAGTCCGCCCTAGGGATAGAGGTAAATGGAATGAGCAAGTGCCAAGTCTGCCCAAGCCAAGTGAATGGCAAGACAAGAGGTCAAGTCTGCCCTTGGACAAGTCAAAGCTAAAGTGCGCCCATGAGAAGAACATGAAGTCCGCCCAACTTTGGGAGAGGGAATTTTTCTAAGGCATGAAAAAATAAAATATGCCTAGAGAGAGAAGGGATCAAGCTGGCATAAAATTCACCTCTCAATATGACGGAATGAAATTCTAAGGCACAAAACGAAGAATGTCTGGCAAGGCAAACACGAAGTCAACCCAACTTAGCATGAAATAAATTCCTAAGGCAAGAATAAAATTACAAAATGACAGAGAAATCTCCAAGTTCGCCCAACCCAGAAGGAGAGAGAATATGGAAATCTTGACTAAGTATGGATGATTGGAGAGGCCAAAAGTTCGCCTGGGAAGTTGAAAATTGGTAGAGAAATTATTAAGCACGTTTTGGTTAGGCAGATGATTGGAAAACTAAACATTTCCGACGGACAAACGAATTTGGCCAAGTATCAATTTTAAATGGGTTGGAAGTTTAATATTTAATATTTTAATTATTTCCTGACACTTAGGGAATTTTAATTAAAATATTCAAGGTCTAGAGAAAACGAGAAATTACTGGAAGGAGTAATTAATTTGCCTTAGACAATATTAAACTTTGCTGCGATTCGAGGATTAAATGGGTTTGAAAATTAATTTTAACGATTAATTTAATATTTTTCAATAATTTTTCAACACTTAGGCAAATTTTAAAAGAAATCTGAAGATTTCAGATGGAGGTGGCGCCAAGAGAAAATTAGAAACTTGCCTCAATGATTATGAAAAGATTTAGAAACTTGCTAATCGAGGAAGAGAAAACGTTTCTAAAATTGAGAGAAACTCAAGAAAAAGAAGGCAGTTGGTAAGGAAAATCGCACTTCTCAGCCATATAATGAGTTTCAGCAACTCATTTTTTCACAAATTTGATTGAGAAGAAGTTATCTCTCTCAAATCTGCAAGTACTTTTTGAAGGGAGAAATAGTGAGAGTAACGTTACTTTGTGAGTAGAAGAAGTAATTTTATGTTGAAGGACGTGATTTTTGGGAAGAAATAAATTACTTCTTTGCTGAAAGTCGCACTTCTCAGCAGATTGGCACACTTCTTTGATCAAAATTTCAGAAGTTTTATTTCATTCGCAGCCAGAGGACATTCTTGGAGGTTTGGAAATTCATTGGCAATACCTTTCTACTCTTTTCTAATCTTCTACATTCA
This sequence comes from Sequoiadendron giganteum, assembly GCA_007115665.2. NCBI lineage: Eukaryota > Viridiplantae > Streptophyta > Pinopsida > Cupressales > Cupressaceae > Sequoiadendron > Sequoiadendron giganteum. Next base: position 293,893,336 of record CM021105.1, on the reverse strand, counting down.
TTCCGGCACGAGATTTATCCAGTACTTAGCGAATTTCTTCACTTTCAGCTTGCTTTTTCACATAAATTTATATTAAAGGCTGAAAGTACGATTTTATCAAAGAACATCTCAGAGTAATTTGATTTTTTTAAATGTCTCGTATTAATGTTAAGTATTTCGTACTTGCAGGTTGATGACCACCCGGGGAGAGCCGTCAAGACAAGCACAGATGAAGTTCGCCAGCAAGGGGCTGCAGCCGGAATCCAAGATTAATTCAAAATGGAAGAATCTCACGGACACCAACCTCAGACACATCTACCTCAAGGAATTCAAAAGAAGGATGTACAGGCACAATGGATTCTTGCTGACACCTATTGCCAGAAGGATGATGAGAAATGGAATTGTTCAAGCTGCCAGATTCCCACCTGCAGTTGAATGTGCAGAGTTGATATTAGAGTGTGCCCTTCACTACAATGCACAAGATAGGCAAATTGTTGTGCCTGACGGAAGCATATTGGCCCACCTTGGAGAGTTCGCCATACAGGAAGCCTTCGGCATCCCCACATACCACAAGACTGCTTACAGGACTAAGGAGGATGCGAAGAAGTTATACGAGGAAAAGCTTGACCTTTGTGCCGCCAACATTAATAAGTCATGGCTGGAGAAACCAAGAGCGTCAGCCAAGAAGATTCCTAAGAAGCTGTTGCGCATAGACTTCAAAGAGGATTACAAAGATATCATTGTTTTATTGAACATAATAGTTGGCAACCCTCAGGACACACCTTTCGAGACTTGGATATACTATTTTATTGAGGACATCACGGAAGGGGTCAAAATGTTCAATTGGTTTCGCATGATAAGCATCAGTCTACATGAGTAGCTGGTCAACCTTGAGAAGACCAAAACATTCTATATGAGCTCCTATGTCATCTACATATTGGCTAGGACATACAAGTATGCAGGCTTGATCTGCAAAGACATAGTTGGCAATGGGGAGAATGAACTGAAGTCCTACGATTGCTATCCTCAACTTCAGCTAAGTGAGAAAGCCCACTTCAGACAGGCACATGATGCATTCCTCATGTACATAACCAGAATACTTCAAGGAGGAACGCACCAATGGCTAACTCACGAAGCTAAGAGTCTGATTGGCAAGTACGGGTCTTGGTTCATCCAGTATCCGAGGTACACGTATATTAGAATCCAGGGATTCACTGGGAGTCCATACTGATTGCCAATCTTTCCTACTAATAAGATGGTCCCGCTTGAGGTGCTGCGACAGTTGGAGGAATATCAGAGCTTCCAAAGGACAAAACAGAAGGCGGCAATCACCTTTCTATTCTTTATAGGGAACATGTTGGAATCGTGTCCGTCAGCACAGGCAGCTGAGAGTGCCAGATTGGAAATACAATGGTACCCATTCACCACTTATCCGTCTAGGGACAACTTCGACCCACATCATCACATTAAGACTGTGGATGGGAGAAGGTACAAACATAGGGTTGAATTGGAGGACTTCTGGGCAGACGTGCAGACGAGTATGAGGTTAGATGGAGACTGTGGTCTAGACTGCCAGTTAGCCTGATCAGGGTAACTGAATTTCGTCGAGTGCCTGATCAGCTCGAGGATGATGGGAAACAAGTACAATTGTGCTTTGATGAAAGCTTGCCCTTGCCTGCTGTAAGATGGTCAGAACTTGAACATGCTGACTTGAACACTTTAATGAGGCCAGTCACCAAGTATACTCAATGGTGGGTCGATCAACAAATCCAAGAGCTGAGGCGGATGAAGGTGACGCTTACCTATGATAGGTTAAGCGAAATGGAATCTTACTCTTCTAATGCGGAAGCATCCCAGGGTGTGGAGTTGGTAGAGGCCACTACTTCAAGGAAGAGGAAGGAGATAGCTATGGATAGGGAGCCTGTTTAGAAACAGGCAAGGATAGGGCCTCCACACTCTGCCTCATCCAGAAATATCAACGAGATATTGGCCACCCTTGATGATTCGTTGGCCAACATTAGGAACCCTTCTCCAATTCCCGAGGACAATGTGGAGCCTCAACTGGATGATGATGAGCCTCCATCTCCCACAGGCACGAAAATATTGGGGTCAGATGATGAGGTTGGTGCCCAAAATGATGACTTTCAGGAAGGAATGATCTCAGCCCTTCGAGGAATTTTGGACGCTCCAGGCGGAGAAAGTGTACTGGAAGAGGATGGCACTGAACAACTTACAATCCCGGACTGGTTGAAAGAAAGGATGAAAGTACAGGTGCCAGTTGAAGAACAGGAAGAGGATGATGCTGCAGACTTCTTGGCCAGACTTGAACAAGTTTCAGTCAAGAAGTTGGCGAAGAAGTTCTCAACCATACAGAGGGATGAAGCCGGCAACCGGACTATATAGATTGCAGTGCCGATAGTGGACAAGCCACGGGAGCATATAACCCCATATGAGTATGCTGTCACAACCATCAACTTGGGTCCAACCACAAAGGGCCAGGAAGTTGAAGTTCTGGACAATTTAGTGTCCACCATCAAGTCGAGGTTGGCAAAGGAGGTGGCAAAGAGGAAAGACTGCCAATAGGAGATTGAACGCTTAAAAGAGTACATTCAGTATTTGATCAATCCACTTGATCAAGATAACACGACAACTCCCCTTCTTCCAAATTCCTCAGAAGAAGCATCAAAAGACGTGGAAGAAGACAGGGTCACAACAAGAGAGGCCAAGGAATGGATAGTGGTCAAAGGCGCAGAGGCAAACACCTTCCTAGAGAAATTGACCTTGGTCTACGGTCAAGCCACTTTGTTGCTCTCTAGATTGGCCACCTTGGTAGAAATATGGGATGGTCTTCCAGATGTGCAAGAGAGGATAATTTCGTGCCTTAGGATCCTCAAAGGAGTCCTGAAGCAGGAATTAATCGACAAAGGCGTCATTGCAGCTGGTGCAGCCTATGATTTCCACACATGGTACTAGACTTTGACAACACGGGGAGAAGCGTTGGAAAAAGTAAAGGTTGATGGACTAAGAGTAGAGGAGCAAGTTAGAGAAATCCAAAGCAAAATCTTCAACATGGTTGTAGATATACTAGATAAGGAGGTCATACGAGAAAATGATCTACAACTAGAAGGTTTGAAGAAGAAGGTGCGAGAAGACTTCTTTCCATCACAAGGCCTATCTTGAGGCAGAGCTGGGTTAGAATGGCGAATTTCTTGGCCATCCGAGAGGCCTTCGAGCGAGTCAAGACAGAGTGGGAGGACAACTTCGTCAGGTGCACCGAAAGCATGGACGGATTGGAGTTTAGGATCGGAATACTCCCACAGATTACTATGGAAGAAGTTGCCTCTATCGTGTCCAGGTTCATCGAACACACGACAACTCGGGAGGATAGGGATGTAATTCCTTGAAAATAGCTCCAGGCGCCAACTCACCCTCGTCAACTCATAGTCTACTGATGTTATTTTGGGAAACCCTAATTAGGGTTTATTTGTTTTAATCTTGGCCGTTGGCTCATTTTAATCTGGGCCACTCTTTTATTTTTGAGAACTCTATATAAACTTATGTACTCTCATTTTCAATTTGTGAAGTGAGTAGTATGAGATTGTTGCGATATACTATTTCCGTTAATAAAAGCTCTAGTGCATGATTTGCTTAGAACCACTTTTGTTTTCAAATAGTGTGCAAGGTTTACATCTTCTCCTTCAACATTTAGAGTAAAGTTAAACTAGTATTTTATTTGAATGTTTGTTAGTGAATGATAGATCTAATAGCAGTGGTTGATGAGATTAAGCTCATACTTTTGTTGAATAGATGATTTGTATTCAATGTGCAAAGTTAGCCTGAGCTATTAAGTTGTGGATGCTTAACTTCAGTTTGGATAATTATTAATTCAAATATGAAAATCATTATCACCTCCGTTGAAGATTGCACCCGCTTTGCGTAGTTGTCCTAAGGAGGCGAAACAAAGTGTGGTTATTTCATTTCATCTAATCACGACAGTCTCTTGAGTTCTTAGGCGTAGCTTATACCTCTAAACCCTTATCTTTTTTGCATTCTCTACCTTCTTCTTGAGTTCTTCATGGGCTTGCAAATAAATTCTAACGTAAGTTTCCTTTTGATTACCAGCAAATCACAACGCCCATTGATCTTATCCACATGTCATGACTTGACTAAAGAAACCTTGGAGTTGTTGCATAATCTTCTTAGCATTCGTAATAACTTTTCAAGAGAGGATAAAGTGTCCTTGGGCATTTTATTCTATGTTCGGTGGGTATTTAAAACACACACCAACAAGATCCAAGGTCTAAAATTTGTAAACTAGCAAGAAGGGAATAAAGACATATCACATGGCAAGCTATATAAGATATTGTACAAGGTGACACAAAACCAATCTTATGGCAATTGGAAATCTTTCCATATTGCATGCTAAGAAAATGACAAATCATAGGATCTACCCCCATAATTTTGGTAGAACTTACCTTAAAGGAACTAGCAACTTGTGAAAGTAGATGAGTGGCAAGCATTCTCAATTCTGGTGCATCCTTGCCATTCCATGTCCACCATCCAATGGGGTTAGTTTGAGCTAACGTAGTTGTTGTGACCTTTTCACACATCACCCCATTCAAAACGGGGACCCTCCTAATTTTTGCCCCATTTGGGTCTTTTGGCTTTGGTTTTGGGTAGTTTTGCGGCAGTCTCCTAGTTCCTTATGTCTTTCTGGGGATGTATCCATCTTTTGGCTCAACTTGGAGTTTTGGCTAAGTCTGGAGTGCGTTTTGTGGGATTAGGGGGTTTTTTTAATTCTTCAGGCTTAGCTGAGGTCAAATTGAGTAAGCGGATTGAAATCTGAGCTTGGCACTGCAATCAGGAGGCTTCAGGCAGGTTCCCATTAAAATTTCACTGAGTTCTGACAACTTACTATTTTTAGTAAGTACTCCATTTGAGACCTTTTCCTCAGGGCTTTTGAGAATCCAACTGCTGCATCACGTTTAGAGCCCTTTGAGCTACTTGCAAAATTTGAGCCAATTCTGACTACTTGCTATTTTTAGCAGGTGCCTCAATTTGGGGCCTTTCCCCTAGGGTTTTGGAAATTTTAATCACATCACTAAGTTTAAACCCTTTCGGAGAACTTGCATGCAAAATTTGAACGAATTCCGAGAACTTACTATTTTTAGCAGTTCCACTTTTAGCAGATATGATGTCACCCGAACAGCTCCAGATCTTTAGTTTCCAGAGCAGAGTAGTACGTAGCGGAAACAGTGTCGAACGGAGGTCAACAAAAGCACATGCAATGAAATTAGGGTTTCCTACTTTTATGCCTAAAATGAAGGGCAAAACTTAGGAAAAACGAAAAAAAAGTGTATCCCATTGCAGTCAGAATCTTCCAAGGAGTCTACTGGTGAAATTTGAGCGCAATCTGCACACTTATTATTTTTAGTAAGTCACTTCCAGAACGGGGCCTAAAATAGCAGGTAAGCGTAAAAGGCAGGTGTGAACAAGTTAATCGGGCCATGAGGATCACATTGAGTGAATATCAAGTATTGAGGAGTTGTAGATGTTTGAAAATCACAAGACCTTCAGAAGTTATTAAAAATGGAAATACGAGGGCAAGCCGGGCAAAATAGACTAAGTATTCAAAATTCTAACACTCCTCATGAGGCTAGATGCGCCCCAGGCATGGAGATTCAACGTTAGACCCCCTCTTAAATGTGCCCAAGGCACAAAGGATGACTCTATACCCCTCAAAGTGCGCCCAAGCTCAAGGTCTAAATGCGCCCAAGTGAACTACGCCTAAGGCATGATGACATGCGCCTAAGGCAAGAGGTTGAGTACGTCCAAGCACAAGGGAGGTGAAGTGTGCCCAAAGATGATGGGTCAAATGCGCCTAGAGCATCAAGGCTAAGTGCACTCAAACAAAGAACTTCAATTGCACCAAGGCCAAATGCGTCCTAGGCTCAAAAGGAAGTGCGCCCATCCTAAGGAGGTTAAATGCGCCAGGCACTAAGGTCAGAATGCGCCTAGAGCAAGACCCCTCAAGTGCGCCCAAGATGAATAAGATGGATGAAATATTCTACGGCACGAAAACATAAGACAATATTCTAAGGTGGAGATGTGCCCATGAAGAAGGTAGAGAATGCGCCTAAGCACCAAGTGTGCCTAAGGAAATGAAATGTGCTCAAGGCTTGAAGAAGGGGTAAAATTTAAAAGTTGGGAATTTTAAATGAGTTAAAGGATCCCCCCATGAATATTTGAAATGATGAAATATTAATGAACCCAAGGGGAAAATTTGAACTTTTACAAAGGAAAGAATCTTCGACAAAGGCAAGGTCTATGACGAACGGGACCCGCTTTGGTGACAACTTGCCCATCACCTCTCTAAAATTGGAAGTTGTCGAGTAGTGGGAGTGGAGATTTAACCTAAGTTACCGATTCGTTTTTGGATTCGAGTACGGGTACGTGAATCCGATACGGGATTCGGCGAATTTTTTTTTGGGGTTGGATACGTTTTGGGTACGACAATACAAAAAACATATAAAAATCAGAAATATATACATATTTGCAGCAGTAATTAAGCTCATAATACACCACCATATTAATAATCTAATAACATAGCAAAAAGACATCACTTTCATAGTCAAATATTAAAATTAGTGATACTCAAAAGTTGAATGTCATGATATAAAATTATAAATTAAAGTTCAAACATAAAAATGTCAAGTGTTTACAATCAGCCATTATTGATCATTGATCAATCTGAATCATATGGGTCATCAAAAAAAGCAGCATCATCAGCATCATTAGATGTATTCGGAGGCAAAGATTAGGGTTGGAATGAATATTTTATTATTTAGAAGTCAACTTTTGGTCAAAAAAAAATTATAAAATTGAAAAAAATGCACTTTTTCTGTTGGATTCGCCTTGGATTTGCCTGGGCGTATCCTGGACGAATCCACAGAGGCGAATTGAATCCGCAGCGAATCCATAGTCAAAATTCCGAATCCTGTCCGAATCCGACCCGAATCGAACCCGAATTTCAATTCCGGTACGAATCGTATCGTATCTGGAGGCTGGGAGTGGCAAATCGGTAACTTAGGATTTAATGAGTTTGTTAAAATGAACTCCCTCATGAATTAGCAATATTCTTTGACACGATTATTTAAGCCACAATTTTTTCATTTCTTCTCACCATTTGTAGGTGCGAAGTTATGGCTTTGAGGGTGAGGAGAAAAATGTTGAGGTAAAGCTGCTGAGGTGAGCAAGTCAAATCAGCAAGCTAGGTGTTGGGGGTGAAATTTTTTTTAGTGCCAGAAGTAATATTCATAATTTCATACTACTGGAAAAGTGTTGAGGTTTGGAGTTTGAATTTTTTAATGGTGAGGCTCCTTATTTTCGATGTTGGCTCCACATTTTGGCTATCCCGAGGTTATTTATTCTTTAAATTTAAATTTTAATGCCTATCTTTTGTTTTGTAGGATGGCTAAAGCAGGCAGAGGAGCATATGCAAAAGCCAACAAAGCTCTAGGCAAGGCTGTCAATGTTGAGTCAAGCAAGGCCAACATATCTAGGCAGACGGTGATAAAGAAGTTAAGCAAAACATTTCTTCCATAATCCAAGTTTACATCGAATATGGGAGAGCTAAATGATATGAATCTCGGTTCATACAATCTTGGAGCACTCAGAGGTTGGATGTATGGGATAGGTGGCTATCCTCCATCAGTCACGACACATCAAATTATGAAGAGTGGACTTTATGCAGCTGCTGGTTTCCACTATCCAACCTCTGAGTTAATCTTGGAATGTGCCAATTGCTACAGGCCAGAGCAAAGGACTATTGTTTCCTCTGAGGGCAAAATGTTTGCCAATCTTACACCCAATGCCATCGGAGAGGCGTTTGGAATGCCTACTTTCAATGAGATGGTATACAAAACAAGGCAGAGGGCTGAAAGGATGTACGCTTCTACTTTTGAGAGATGTGCTGGAATGATAAATTCTGTTTGGATGCAGAAGCCCAGGCCTCCTCGCACCAAGCTTCCCAAGCAAATTATTTCAGATGATGTGAAGCAGGAGTATTGTGATTTGATAATGATGCCCAACCGAGTGAATGGGAGTCATCAATCGTAGATCTTCGAGCCGTGGATGTTCTACTACATCGGGATTGTGCTAGAGGGGAAGGATTGTGTGGACTGGGCAAGAATGATAAGTGATAATCTGGATGAACAATTCAGGAATCTGAGGAGAACTAAATTTTTTTACATGAGCTCATATGTGATATACTTGCTGGCTCGAATGTCTAAATACATGGGGATAACTTATAAGGAGCCGATTGGGTGTGGTCCTGAGCAGTTCAAAATTTACGAGGCTTGCCCACAATTGCACCTGAGCAGCACCTCCAACTACAGAAGGGTAAATGATGCCTTCACAATGCACATAGCTAGGACCCTTCAACGAAGGAATCAACAAAGGATATCAAAAGAAGCTCAGAAGTTGATCGAGAGATATGGACATTGGTTTATCCAATTTCCAAAGTTCACTTATATCAGGCTGCAAGGGTTTACATCATATCCTTACAGATTACCAAGGTATCCCATAGATAGAATGGTGATGTTAGAGATATCTAGGAATCTCACTGCCTATGATAGAATTTAGAAAAAGAAGAAGAAAGGAGGATTGGACTTCCCGATCATCATGGGGAATTCGGATGAGGTTTGTCCCTCCTTGTAGGCGGACAAGGAAGCTGAAGATGAGCTATAGTTTTTCCACCTCTCATACCACTCCAGCAGGCAGGATTTTGATCCTTATAACAATATCAAAATAGTGCAGGGTGTGGAATATAGGCACAAGGTGCACATTGAGGACTTCTGGGCCAATGCCCTGGATGATGCTGAGGTTAGAAGAAGAATGTTTTCCAGAATACCCTTGAAAATAATTAGAGAATGTGAGATTGTTCCAGTTCCGAATTAGGTAGATGAGGACGTACATGTTATGTAGCCAGATTATGAAATAGTAAGAAACACAACGGTCCCACTACCTGATTGGTTAGAACCAAAAATTACAGACTTAGATACATTATGCATACCGGTTTTGACATTCACTAGAAATTGGGTAGAAAGGCACGTGAATAGACTTAAAAGCAGATCAATCCCCCTCACTTACAATTTGATGGGTGACCAAAGGTCGCCAACAGCTAGAAAAAGGAAAGAGGTTGCCCAAGCTTCAGAACCGTGGAGAGAAGTGCAGGTTCAATAGGTGCCTCAAAGGGTGGAGGAAGCAACATCCACGCCATCGTGGACTCGCTCTTTGAGCATGCAAGAGCTCTCATTGTTTGCAGATCAGAGAAGCAGATTGAATGAGGAGCAAGAGTTTCAGGAGGTGAACCAACCACCTCTTAGAGAGCCAGATGGTCAAAGTGTCAATGCTCCTAGGAAGGAAAATCAGCAAGGAGAAGAAGTGGAGATAGAGACAGACACTCGCTTCCAGCAGTTGATTTAGATGGCTTTGGAGGAAGAGACTATTGCAGGGCAAGAGGCTCAAGGTTCAGGAGAAAATACTCAGCAGATGGAAACTGATGAACCTCAGTAGAATGTTGTTAGAGAAGAAGTGCATGGAGAGGAAGCAAGAGAGGAACAACTGCTTATTATTTGTGACCCGCAGCAGGCAGTGCCAGATTGGCTCAAAGAAAGAATGAGAAGGGATCTTGTTGAGGAGACTGACCCAACAATTGAAATGGAGGAATTCCTCAGCAGAATTAGTGGACCGCCAGAAAAAAAGAGGGCCAGAAAGTTCTCGAAGATATCTACAGATAAGTTTGGTTCTCGCACACTCCATGTGGTTGTTCCCATGGTAGAATGTGACCAAGATGAGGCTATCCCAGAGAATTATGTGGTCACTACTGTGGAGCTGGGCCGCCCTATAGGAGTTCAAATAATCAAAGAATGTGATAGCTTATATCAGGCTCTTAAGGATAGGTTGCTTCGGATAGAAGGGAAGTATAAAAGATTGAAGAAAGAGCATAAGACATTGGTTGGCTATGTGCAACACTTAGCCCATCCGTGTGGACAAGAAAATCCAGCAGTTGATCTTTTAGTTGAACTTCCGAGGGAATCAGTTTGTGGCTTGGAAGATTTAAAGATGCCTCAAGAGGCAAATAAGTGGGTTGGCCATATTCGCGCAGAGACAAAGAAGTTTATGGAAGACCTCACCCATTCTTTTCAACAGGCCTCTAGTATTCTGATGCGCATGGGTAATGTTGATTAGGCCTAGAGTGAAACCCACATTTATCAGGATAAAATTGTTCCTCGCTTGGCAACTCTAATGCATATGCCCATACAGACTCTGGTAGAAGGAGGAGTGATTCAGGAGGGCGACAAATATGACTTCCCTAGTTGGTATTCCTCAATAGTCACAGGTCGAGGCTTCTTCGACGCAGCTCAGGCAAAATCAGCTAGAGTTGGAAAGGCAATGGGAAATATTCAGGAGGGAGTCTTGAACACGCTTAAAGCCTTACTCGCTAAAAGATTAACTCTAGAAGAGGTGACTGCAGATGGCTTGAAGAGCAGATTGGAGCCTTTCTTTGCGGATGTAAGGTCAGTTGCCTAGTTAGATTTTGAAAATATTTTGATCTTCTCCAATATCATTCAAAACCAGTGTTCCACAGAGTTTCCCGAATGGGACGGGGGGATAAGGGGTCTAAGTTTGGGGACGGCGGGGGGGTGGGGTGGCAGGGGGGGCGGTGCTGATATACATATGGTACTTGAATAACTAGTTATAAAAAGATGTTTAAGAATAACATTTCAAATTAAACTTTGGCAAATTAGTAAAATAGCAAATACTAACATTTTGAATACTTGAATACTATTACTAAAAGACTAAAGTAAATAAATATTGAAATTTGACAAATGAAATTGTTGAATTTGAGATTTCTATTATATGAATATCGAAAATATGACATGTCACATCAAAATATCATATCATAAAAATGATTACAATGAGTAGCATGATACATTGATATGAATCATAATCAAAATAAGTACAAAATGCAAAAATGTAGCGAAGGGAGGCCTCCAATCATCTCCAAACTCCTCATCACTCGAACTACTGGAATCCTCATGCTCAAGCTCTGCCAAACTAACACCAACCAACCCTGCATCTGAAGCCGAAACTGAAGCATCCTCATCAAAATGTTTTGGCTCCTCTGGCTCTACATCCCATCGTGCTGCTGGACTCTCTTTGTACAAAAGCGTTTTGCGGTCAATGAGACACAAAGCACTATGTATAGCCACAAGCTTCTTTGCTCTTGTAGAAGTAAGTCTGTTCCTCTTAAGAGAGTGGATGAAGCTATAGGTAGACCAGTTCCTCTTAGCACCTGAAGAACTAGAAACCTGAGATAAGAATCGGATGGCTAGAGTGGTAGTCAAAGATCCTAATCTATGGCAAGTCCATCACAAAATTGGGTCCTGCACCATAGTTCGCATATCCATCTTGGCTACATTTAAATAACCCCTAAGAGTGGCAAATTTGGTCCACTCAGTGCGAATCACACTGGCATCTACATCATTATACATCCTCTCAATGCACCTGAAGAACCCTGCTTTCACCTCTGCATCCTCTATAGGTGTCACTCTACCAGGCCTGGTCAGATACCACTTAGGATTAAGTGCATAGGCTGCCATGTGCAAGGGAGTGTTGAGCTTCTCCCATCTCTTGTGAATGATTGGCTGAATGTGCTTGTGGTAGAATGCTAATGTCGGGTCCCTCTCTCGCACAACAACCCTCATCTGATTAAGCATAGAATCGATGCACTCGTACACCTCTCCAAGGCTAGGTGCATCCGCATCCCCATATCTGATAACTTGGAAAACTGGTTTAATGATGGCAACAATATATTTTGCATCACCCTAGAACACATCACTCTTCACCGTATCCTTCACCCTCTTCCCCTGCTCTGTCTTAGACTCGGCCCACCTACTCCAATCTGTTGTCATGACCATGAGTTGCAGTGCCTCTTGCAACTCAATCATTCTGTCCAAGAGAATGAAATAGGAAGCATATCTCGTATCAGTAGGTTTCAGGAACTCCTTCTTAGCGAAGGTCCTGAAGAGTGCATGTGATGTGTGGTGGTTGTAGATAAACATCTACACATCTCTTGCATCATTAACTACTGCTCTAATCCAATCAATCTTTCCCATGTCCTTGAGTGCATTGTTCATGGCATGCACACAACATGGGGTCCACCAAATATGCCTGTAAGTAGCCTCAACAAGTCTCCCTGCAGCTTTGCACACATGTGCAGCATCTGTCACAACTTGGACCACATTTTGTGGCCCAACCTCCTCAATAGCATCCCTGAGAACCTCAAATTGAAAATCAACATCTTTGCGATGCCCTGAACAATCAACTGCCTTAAGAAAATATGGGCCCTCAGTACATGTAACCATGATGTTAATGAGTGGACGATGGCTAATGTCCGTCCACCCATCCATGACTATGCTACATCCTGTCTTAACCCAACACTCCTTCATCTTCTCCATCAACAAATTGATTTTGGAATAGTTCTTATCCAAGATCGTAGTCCTCAATTTCGTCTCACTTGGTGACACATATGATGGTCCTCCCTTTGCCACCATTGATATCATCTCCTTATAATAAGGAGATCGAGCAATATGAAACGGGATGCCATTGGCAAAGAAGAACTTGCCAATGACATCATCTATGTCATCCTTGAGCTGCACACTAAACAAATCTGCGGGTTACTTTGAGTTTGACTTTGCAATTTCCGTTTCCCCCTCCCCTCTCCTGCATAGGCACTAGAAGAAGAACCTGGTGTCCCTCCTACTCTCGTCTGCAAAGTATGGCTGGATCTCTGTGGTTGGCTATGCTGAATATGTGTCCTATGCTGCAAAGTAGTAGGCACAGGTGCAGCTAGAGTATTATCAGGAACACCCCATAACTTATTTATTTCAACTTTGCATTTCATGTTTTTTGGTTTTGCCAAAAAATCACATATCCCCACACCTTTTCCTCTAATGAAAAGAAGGTGTGCATTCACTCTAGTGATGCTCCCATACCACCCCTCACCACAAAAGTTGCACTTCCACCTCCTTATGCCATTGGATGTTGCCCCTTGCCTGCTTAAATCTTTTGTTGCAAATTAGTTGAGAGGGGATTTGGGATCAAAAGGACCCTTAGCATACTTTGCCAATACTGCAGAAGGGCACTCTAAAGTACTTGCTTCACTTGCCATGGAACTGGTTTGGGCTTCATGCTTAGCCCCATGGTCACCCCCCTCAGCCTCAGGTGCATATTCAGGATCGGTATCACTATGTGAATGGACCTCATCCTCACTCATGTTGATGTCATGAGGGCTCATTGTGACACTGCAGTAAAAAAATAAATTCTATAAGTGCCTAGTTTCAGCCTTGTTTAACAAATTTGAAAATAAAATTTTAAAACTTCATGATGAATCTTGATGGAAAGATGAAAAAAAAAAACAATGAGCTTTGAAATGAAAATTCAAAATATGAATATGCATTTGCAGCCATGTATATGAAATTTTGATTAATTTTTTAATCATAATTCCATAGACATGGCTGCAAATGCATATTCATGTTTTGATTTTCATTTCAATGCCCTTTTCAAACATCAAACTACATTTTCAAAATAAATCTAAAAACTTGGAAAACAAAACAATTTTTTTTTTGAAAAAGCTTTAAAAAAAATCATAAAACCCTACCTTGTGCTTGAAAAATTCTTCAAAATTGGTGTAGAATGTTCCTCCTCTTCTTCTTCTTTCTCCTTCTCACCCCTCTTGCACTTGCAGCACCTCAAACTCTCTCTTTCACTCACTCTTCTTACTGGTTTTCCTCTTCTTCACCTAGCTGCTCCAAAACATCAAATGCATATGTGAGTAAAAAAATGAGCAATTAGAGTGTTTTATTTCATTTAGAGTCTTTTAGATGGGTCCCACAAGCCTTTAGGGTTCGACCCCAAGCACAAAGACCAATAAAAATAAAATACTTTAAAAAAAAAAATGCTTTTTTCATGACGTCTTAGCGCGTCTAGGCGTCCCCAAGACGCCCAGGCGTCCTTCGCGTCTCCCTGACGTTTCTCACATCCCAGCGGCGGTGGCGGGACAACGGAGGGACATCTCCCTGCCTTCTCCAAGTCTCTGAAACGTCCAAGATGGGGGGATGGCTAAAATTTAGGGGGGGACGTGTCCCCGTGGAACATTGTTCAGAACACTCATGATGCCTTGGTTGCTTGGGGAAAGTCTTGTACTGGGCAGGGGCAGGCGGTCACGATGCTTGAGTTTCAGCTCAACCATATTCCACCCATCTTAGTTCATGAGGTTGAAGCAGTATTGGCTAGATTCATCGAGTTTGCGGTCAGAGAGGAGAATGGGAACGCCTTCTTGGATGATGACCTTTTGGATGATAGTGGGCATTAAATGCTCATAGTGATGTAAGGTGAGAGTGGGCATTATGTGCTCATTTATTACCCCACTCCTCTACTTTGTGGCCATTTTTAGGTAAAATCTTGAGTAGGGCTTATGTGGCTCAATCTGAGCTGTTCATTGTAATTGAATTTGAGTCGTCCTTGAGACTGGGCCAGCTATAAAAGGGGCATCCCCCCTCATTTGTAGGAAGGAATGAAAGTTTTCAACTGAATACTTTGTAAGAGACTGTTGTGAACACTACCATAATAAAAAGAGTTGTCATTGCTTGTGATTTCATCTTTTATTGTGTGCAGCTAGCAAGGTTTCTTCATCCTTCCAATTAGCATAGAATCTTAGAGTAGAAAGATAAGAGTAGAATAGATTTTATTTCATGCAAGTAAATAATTGTGGAATGTGGTGGTTGATTTGAGCAAGCTTCGCTCGTCCATACCACTAGTAGGCTCACTGATGGTGGGTTCGCCTTGTGTGGTCAACTGAAATAGTTTGGACCTAACTTCGGTTATAATTTACATGTTGGTATGCGTCGTCGTGATGGTGTCTTCATGTTAAATTGTAATCTGAATAACTCTAGTTCACCCCTTTGAAGATTGCACCAGTTTTGTGGAAGCTATTCGAGGTGAGGCAAAGCAAAACTTGGTTGAAGTTTGTAAGATTTGATCTCCACATCCCGTGCCTAGGTAGATGAGAACTTTTCTTAATCCTTGCAGCCATTCAAATTCAGCATTTTTAGATTAGTTTAGGAAACTCGAGCTTCATTGATAAATCTTCCGAATCTTAAAAGTCCCTTTCTCTTGAGTGAACAATTGTGTAAGTCCCCTTGAAATACCAACAAAATCACATCAAACCAACTGAGTCTATATCCATTACATGAAGGAACCTTGGAGTTGAATGCATGATCTTTCACAATCTTAGCATGTAGGAGATTTTGATCAAGAGAGGATAGAGTGACCGTTGGAAACTTTATTCTGTGTTGGTGTGGTCATAAAACACCCGTCAACACAACCTTTACATTCTGTAATGTCTTAAGGCTCCCACTAAACTACTTGTTTTGGTTACCTTCTTAAATTATACCTGTTAGCCCATCTTTTGTGCATCTTCGCAATTCATGGAAAAGGCTTGCCTACATAAACTAGAAAATGCTTCAAATCTTTGAGAGCTTACAAAGTTTTCTTTATTTTCATGCAATTACTTGCTTTAGGTTACTACTATTTACTTTATTCCTTGCCTTTCCTCATCTTTGATTCCTTCCTCCTTAACCAAGTACTCAAGCAACCAAGCACTACTTTAGTTCAAACCATTGGCTCTGATAACATGTTAGAAATATGCTAAAAGAGATATGAAACACGAGATAGATCTAGGGAATCCAAAATCCAAGGTCAAAATATGTCATACTCAAAATTCAAATTGTATCCAATACTCCATAATCTCATATTTATACCATTAAGCTGATTCTCATTACTCAAAATCAACTAAAATGAAAGAAGGTTAAAGATAAACTTTTGAGCTAGACCTATCTACAAACTAGAACTCCTCCCTTTTTTTACTTTTTTGCATATGCACAGTCTTTATCTCTATTTCTAATCTGCACCACAATTCTTTATTTGTATATCTCATCGATTTTTTTAATTTTTATTTTGTCTTATATTTAAACCTTGGAATGAAAGCATGTGTTATCGGCTTTGTCCAATTTAACCTTGAAACATGTCAGCAGTTACAGTCTAGGCCACTATTCAGCCTTATCTAAATACCTATAACCCCGGCCACAAGTCTGAGTAGCTTGAAATCTGGCTATTCCAGCAAACAAAATTACTCCGTGATTTTTTATTATTCTTTCTGTTAATTGAACTGAAATGGGTTGGATTGTTTATTTCAGATGAATACTTTTTTAAGAGGCATATTTATTATAATCCTCAACCATCTTCCAAAACTATCCATTGCTCTAGAGTTTTTCCCACTTTTAAGATAATCACGATAATCTTTTCTCAACTTGGAGCAAGATTCCACGTACTCAAATGATTATATATAAGCAGAGAGATAATTTCTAATTCTAGGGCTGCTTTGTGCATATAGTGAAATTTAGATGGATAAAATCATATAATACACCTTGCGTTTTTCTGTAGTATAAGTACCCTTAAGATATCTCACATTGTTTGTTTAAAGAATTGTAACAGCCTTGCTCCTCTACCTTAAGAGAGGGCTAATTTTCTTATTTAATTTTCCTTAATTAATTTATGAATAATTTCTCTCATCACAAACATAAATTCAACAAACATCCAGAAGTTGAGAATTTTGTTCAAGCGAGATAAAAGATAAAGGTAACAAATATGACAAATTATGCCAAGCATAATTGCAAGGATAATGGCCTGAAAAATTGTCTGGTGAATTAGTGAGGTGGGCCCAAATGGCATGGAATGGATCCATCTCCCAACCATGGCTACCCCTTTTGCAGTACTGCCCTTGTGCAGGGATGAGATACAACCAAGGAGCACGCTTTAGCTGAAAATACTGAATTGCTTATTCAAATGAGTGCTCTAATTGCTTTCTTGCTGGCTACTACTATACCAAGAGACAAGCCTTATATGCAGAATCTACTTTGCCAGCTACAACTAGCCTGAGGGACGTTCCTTTGCTACAACAATCAACTTGCTGACTACATGAAGATCAAAGGATAATACACCTGGTGGCTGCAACTGCACTGAGAGACAAGCATTTGATCCAGACCTAAACCAAAGGATGAAATCGCTATTGTAAGAATTAACAATGCTGCAAGTTTGTATTTAGGGCCCTCCTTTTAATGGCCCCAAGACATTTAAGTCTACAAAATCAAGCTTATTTTACAATATAATTCTTAACCTTTACAATTTAACAGGAATCAACAGGAAATTAAAGGACTAAAAAACATTATTCATATATCTATTCAAATTTTGCTATGGTAATGAGAGAAGCTTTTAAGAGCTTTTCTCAAAAGAATATTAATATAATTTTGTTGAAATCTATTTAAATACTTTTGTTTGGCAACTCCAATCAGACTGCAAATATGGGCTTGAAAGGATTAATTAATGTTCACATGAGGTACTGATGTGTAAAAGTGTGAAAGTAGTTTTTAACCTTTGAATATTTTTCGGAAGGACTCCTAATTTCTGAAAATGAGTTATTTATTTGTTTCTTTGGACAACTAGGTGTGTATTCAATGGAAATGGGAAAGTATTGAGTGAGCTGGTATTGGCAACACAAAAGGGAGTATTGGTGAATATAGATAGCGAATTTGATGTAGAAAATCTAGTAATGGCAGCCAGAATTGCAGGAGATAAGATCCGTGTACTACTTCGCATCAATCTAGATTTCAATCCTCAGGCAAGCTAGAGCTGAAACATTAAGGAAGAAGTTATTTCAGTTGGAAGATTTGGTTGTGCTACTCATTTTCAGGCATGTTTAATATCTCATTTCTTTACAGGTCTACCCTTATGTTGCAACTGAAAATAAAAAGTCAAAGTTTGGTATCAGGAGTGAGAAAATGCAATGGTTTTTAGAGTCCATAAAGAAACAAAAATATGAATTGACCCTCGTAGGGCTACATTGCCATCTTGGATCAAATTTAACTAAGGTAATCTTTTGATAGCCCTTTCTGATTTTAATAATTTACAGCATAATATATTTTATATTGATTCTTATTTTGAAGATCAAAATGTATTGATTTCAACAAAAGATTGTCCTCTTTTAGGAAAAATTGAGCCAATTCAGTGTCTTAGAGCAGATTTCACTCAGGATCAGTTTTGAGATGTGTAAAAATACAAATTTGGAAATTGGGTTATTGTATTTGCAGTTTTGACAGGTTTCTGAAGGTTTGTATACTGAGGAAGGTCATGTTGACGTGCTTTTTATGACAACGCCAGCACAAAATAAAGTTGTCCAACGGTCACTCTATTCTCTCTTGATCAAAGTGTCCCACATGCTAAAATTGCTTGAAAGTTCATGTGTTCGACTCCAAGGTTCCTTTTATCGCGAATAGACTCAGTTGGTTGATGTGTTTTGCTGGTTATTTCAAGGGGACTTACGTAGTTGTTCGATTCTGTGAAGCAATTAGGACATGAATGATTTGGCAATATTGTTCTGGTATCTAGACTGACTCGGAAAATGCAGAATTTAAAGGGGATAGGGATAGGAATTCTACAATCTACTCCTAAAGGGTGGAATGTAAAGATCAATTCGAACAATCTTCAAACCAGACTCCGCTTTGCCTCCCTCCGGACAACTTCCACAAAGTTGGTGCAATCTTCAAAGGATGAGAAAATATTCAAACCATGACACAACATGTTCATACCATCACAACGATGCATATGGACATATGAGTCACAATCGAAGTTAAGCGCTATTACTCCAGTTGACCACGCAAGGCGAACTCACCGTCAGCCAGTCCGCTAGTGGTATGGACGAGAAGACTTGCTCAAATGAAACACCACATTCCACAGCTAACAACTACTTGCATGAAATAAAAATCTATTTTACTCTATCTACCTTGAATTGGAAAGACGAAATGGCCTTGCTAGCTACTCATAACAAAGAAGAAATCACCAAGCAATGAAACTCTTTGTATTATGAAAAGTGTTCACAACAACCTTTTACAAAACTTTCAAAGGAAAGTTTTCTTCCCTCCTCAATCTAAAGCTAACTTCTAAGCTAAATGCTATATGCCTTCTACTCTCTAGCTCTGATCCAATTCCAATTCTAATCTCTATCTAATATGTTACAAATGAGGGGGGATGCCCCTTTTATAATAAGTCCAATTCAGTGGACGGTTTAGATCGAATTACAATGAAGGGCTCAGATCGAGCCACCTATGCCCTGATTAGGGTTTCTGCCCTAAAAACCGCCACAGAGAGGAGTGGGCAATGAATGCACAGAATATTTTCCACTCCCCTGCAGGAATCATAATGAGCAATTAATGCCCACTACCATCGTCAAGAAGATCCTCATCAAGCAGCGCGTTCCCACTGGCCTTCTCCCGGATAGCAAACTCGATCAACCGGGCCAATACTGCTTCAACCTCCTGTGCAGAGATCGGTGGAATATGGTTGAGCTGGAACTCCAAGACTGCTACCGTCTGTCCGTATCTGGTGTAAGATTTCCTCCATGTCACTAAGGCGTCCTGGGTATGCTGAATTATACTAGAGAACGTGGAGACATTCTCAAAGTCATCCAGGACAAGTGACCTCGCAGCTGAGAAGAATGGAGGCAGTCTACTTTTCAAGCCATCAGCAGTTATCTCCTCTGGGACCAACTTTCTAGCAAATATGGCTTCTAATGTATTGAGGACTCCCCCCAAGATGTTGCCCATTGCTTTCCTCACTTTAGCTGAATCTGCCCTTGCTGCGTCGTGAAATCCACGGCCTGTGACCACCGAGGAGTACCAACTGGTGAAATCATACCTATCACCTCTCTGAATTACACCTCCATCCACCAAGGTTTCTAGAGGTATATGCATCAAAGCCCCCAAACGAAGTACAGTCTTCGTTTGATAGATGCGAGTATCACCTCAGGCCTGATCTACTATATCCATCCGTGCCAAAATACTTGAGGCCTGTCGATAAGCATCGGCGAGGTCCTCCATGAATTTCCCTGTTTCAGTATGAACACGGCTAACCCACTTGTCTGCCTCCGTTTCCATTTTCTTCAAATCCTCTAAGGCAACAACTGACTCCTTCGGAAGCTCTGATGGACGTTCTACTGCTGGGTTTGCTGGTTCACCTGGACGTGCTAGATTTTGCACGTATCCTATCAAGGTTTTGTGCTCCTTCTTCAATTTCTTATACTTCCCCTCCGTGCGGAGCAACTGATCCTTCAATGCCTGATAGGAGTTATCGAACTCCTCGATAACTTGGGCTCCCGTAGGACGACCCAACTCTACTGTGGTGATCACGTAATTTTCAGGCCTCTCCTCGGTTCGATCACAATCTTCCCTTGGAATAGCCACCTGAAGCGTGCGAGAGCCTGACTCGTCAGTCGAGATCTTTGAAAACTTTCGGGCCCTTTTCTTCTCTGGTGGCGCACTGATCCTCCTGAGGAACTCCTCCATCTCAATGGCCGGATCCGTATCATCCTCGGGTTCTCTCCTCATTCTGTCGGAAAGCCAATCAGGCACTGTCTGCTGTGGATTACAAATGACAAGGGGCTGTTCTTCTGTTGCCTCCATCTCGTGCACTTCCTCTCTTCTTGCACTGGTTTGCTCGGGCTCATCCTCCTCTATAAGCTGGGTATCTCCCGACCCTTGGGTCCCCTGTTCTGTGTTTTCTTCTTCTTCCAAAGCCGTGTCCAACATCTGCTGAAAATGGGTGTCGGCCATTGTTTCCTCTTCCTCCTCCTGTTGGCCGCCCCTGGATAGACTGACACTAGCTGATTCCCGGGCGTTGGGCTGATCTACCTCCTCAAGTCCCCGCTCTTCCTCTAATCCTGCCCTCTGATCGGCAAATAATGAAACCACTCTCAAACTCGAAGACTGAGTTTGTGAGTGCACGGGTGATGCTTGTTCTATCCTCAACGGTATCGGTTGGGTTGGCACTTCCACTTGTGCCCTCGATGTCTGAGCAATTTGTTTCCCCTTTTTTACCGATAACGGCCTTGGGTCACCCATCAAGCTATAAGTAAGGGCGATCGACTTGCTCTTGAGTCTGCATACATGTCTGTCGACCCAAGTCCTGGTAAAAGTCATCACCGGGATAGAAAGCGTGTCCAAGTCCATGATCTCTGGCTCGGACCAATCAGGTGGTGGGACAGGAGTATCCCTAACTGAACCATAGTCGGGTTGCATAACGTTGACATCCTCCTCCACCTGGTCGGGAACTGGAATAATCTCACATTCTCTAATCAACTTGAGAGGAAGTCTGGAAAACATCCTTCTTCTTATCTTAGCCTCATCCACTGCATTTGCCCAAAAGTCCTCCAGATGAGCTCTGTGCCGGTATTCAACGTTCTGTATCATCCGGATGTTCCCGTAAGGATCGAAATCCTGCCTGCCTGTGTGATATGACAAATGATAAGATTGCAGCTTGTCCTCTGCCTCTCGGGCTGCCTGCAAAGAGGGACACACCTCAATGAAATTTCCCATGGTGATAGGGAAATCAAGTCCACCCTTCTTTTTCCTTTTCTGAATCTTATCGTAGGCAATCAATTGCCTAGATACCTCAAGCATTACTATGTGATCAGTGGGGTATCGTGGTAACCGATACGGATACGAAGTGAACCCCTGCAGCCTAATATATGTGAATTTCGGGAATTGGATGAGCCAATACCCATATTCCTCAATCAATGTCTGTGCTTCTTTAGATATTCTCTGCTGCGTCCTCTGCTGAAGTGTCCTCGCAATGTGCATTGTGAATGCATCATTTGCCCGTTTATAGTTGGCAATGTTAGCTAAATGTAGCTGTGTGCAGGCTTCATGGATTTTGAATTGACCAGGGGCACAGCCGATTGGCTCCTTGTACGAAATCCCTCTGTACTTAGTCATTCTGGCCAACATGTAAATTACATATGAGCTCATGTAGAAAGTCTTCGTCACCCTCAGGCTCCTGAATTGCTCATCGATGTGGTTGCTAATCATCCTAGCCCAATCGACACACTCCTTTCCCTCCAAGATAATCTCGATGAAGTAGAACATCCAAGGCTCGAAAATGTAAGCCTGTGCACTCCCATTTACCCGGCTCAGCATCATTATCAAATCACAGTATTCTTGTTTCACGTCCTCGGCAATTATCTGCTTTGGGAGCTTAGTGCGGGGTGGCCTCGGCTTCTGCATCCAAACTCTGTTGATGACTGCAGTGACTCTTTCGAAAGAGGAAGAGTACATCTTATCTGCCCTCTTATTTGTCCTGTATAACATCTCCTCAGCAGTCGGAATCCCAAATGCCTCTCCGATGGCATCCGGTGTGAAGTTGGCGAGCAGTTTACCATCCGGAGAGACAATTGTCCTACGTTCTGGCTTGTAGTGATTGGCGCACTCCATAATTAGCTCCGGACACTGAATTGCTGGCGGAAAACTAGCAGCTGCGTAGATTCCACTCTTCATTATATTATGTGCCGTGACTGATGGTTGATGGCCCCCTAGCCCGAACATCCTCGATTTGAGTGCATTTAGATTAAATGAACCAAGGTTGGTGTCATTTAATCCCGCCAACTTTGAAACTATTGCTGACTTTGGGAGAAATGGCTTAGCGAGCCTTTTAATCATTGCCTGCCGGGATGAGCTAGCCTTGCCTGCTTCAGTGTTTGCAGCTCTGCCTGCGGCTCTGCTTGTTCCTGCAACATCCTTTGCTCCGGCCATCTGCAAAATAAAATAGAATAGCAATAAGCTAGGCTGCAGATTTTTTTAAATAAAATGAAGTAACCTCCGAGACGGCTGCGAACGTGGAGTTAGCTTTTTGAAAATAAAAACTCTCAGCATAAATTACTAACTCCAAACCTGGTACTGTATAAAAAACTTCAAGCTTATAAAGAAGCTTTCAACGATTGCACTTTCGACTGGCAAAGAAAACTGCAGCCAACTACCAACTTTCAGCAATGTGGATAATTTCTCAGCACAAAATGAATTAAATCCTTTGTTTCGACTTCGTCAACCTCAGCAACTCTCAACTTCTAGCAGCTTGAATAAGTAAAATCTGCAGCAAGCACTTTGCAGTACTTTCGAAAATAAACCTCCAGCAGCTCCGGAAAACAACTTCAATCTTCAAAATTGCAGCAACAAGCTCTCAGCTCTTCGGCAAATAGAAATTTCTTCAGCAACTTCGCACTTTCAGCAACTCAACACTCCGAAATAAAATAAACTTTCAAAGAAATTCTCTCCTCAACAACTTCGAAAATATTTCAAGAACTTCTTCAGCAACTTCAACTTCAAAAAAAAGTGAGGAGAAATGAGAGAAGAGATTGTTTAAATAATTCTTCTCGGAGAATCCTGCTAAGTAGTGCTGGGGCTATTTTTAGCACCTTCATCAATTTTCCACTCTCTTCGTTCGGAATCTTCTAATTCAAGCGCAGTAGTGGGCTAGTCGTCAGCCGGTCATTATGGCAGTTGCCATTAATAATGATTCCTTCCTTGTAAAAAATTCGAATTTTCCTCTTAGTCTGCCAGTTAACTCTTGGCGATTTAAACAACTCGCGAGAAAAACAATCACTTGACTTGATTTAAAATTCCATTTTAAAATCTCGCAGTGTTTAAATAAATTCAACTCGAAAAATTTCGTGGGAGTTGTAAATTTATTTCCAACTTTTAAAATGTCTGTCATTTAAATCCTCGATTTCATAAAATTTGCCTTAGACATTTTAAATTCTCTCTTTAAAATGTTCAACTCCGGGTGATTAAAAATTATTTGCCTGCTCGAAATAATTCATCCTTTGAGATTTAATTTCCGTTAGGAAAATAATCTAGGCAAAACGAAATTCCTCTGAAAATATTAAAATTTCCTTTAGGAAATTAATTTTAAAATTCTGTCAATTCACGGGTGCCGTTTAAAGAGGTTCATTTAATTTTCCATTTGACCCATGGAAAATATTCATCAATATTAAATCTTCCCCTTGAAAAATATTCGTCAACCTTCATCTGCCTTTGGAAAATTTTAAAATTCATCAAATCATCCTTCCATGCCAAGGGCGTATTTTCTCTGGTGAAATATTATCTCACTTAGAAAAATTTTCTAACATTTTCTCTGTTGGCGTACTTGACCCTTGGTATATTTTTTATCTGATTAAAAAAATCTCCATGCCTTGTGAAAATTTTAAAAAAATCTCATCCTCCCTTAGGCGTATATTTTTTTGTGTGGAGTCCACATTTAAATTCCCACGCCTTAGTTTATTTTCCCAACCTCTCAACACTTCAAGGGCGGATTTCTTTCCTTGGCACTTTATTTTATTCAAATTTAAAAAATTTCCATGCCTTAGCATTATTTCAAGGCTCTATCACTTCAACTTGGGCGCATTCTATAGGTGGAACTTTGATTTTTAAATGCCTTAGGCGTTTTCAGCCTTCCAATTACCTTGGGCGCAAATAGCTCCTTCTACTTTCATCCTTAGTGCCTTAGACGTTTTACCTTTTACACTTGAGGTGGGCGCATTTTGGAGGGTCTACTTTTTGTTCCATGCCTTAGTTTATTTTTCACCTTTTATCCTTCTTGAGGGCGCATTTGTATGTGCTAGCTTTTGTTTTCAAACACTTAGGCGTTCTCAAGACCTTGCTGGAGATGGGCGCATTTAGTATGGTGGGCTTTTGTTTTCCAGACTTAGAAATTTTTTTATAAATTCATCCTGGCTTGCCTTGAGGGCGCATTTTAGCCTTCTAGCTTTTGTTTTTGCCTTAGGCGTTTTTACCTTCACATCCTCCTTGGGCGCAAATACATAGGCAAGCTTTCATTTCCATGCCTCAGCCGCTTTCTCACACACTTGAGGGCGCATTTTCATAGGCAAGCTTCCATTTCCTCACACTTAGGCGTTTTTTTTAGGCTCCAAGAACCTTGGGCGCAAATGAGGGGGGGTGCTTTCAAGTGAGGGCGCATTTAACCTTGTCAACTTGGGCGCATTTCCTTGTCAACTTGGGCGCATTTCCTTAGTTGAACTTTCAATTTTGCCTTAGTAGAATTTTCACCCTCTTGACCCCTTGGGCGCATTTTGACCCATGAGCTTTTGTTTTAACACTTAGAAACTTTTGAACTCTCTCTTGAAGGTGGGCGCATTTGTGGTAGGCCACTTTTGTTTCATGCCTTAGAAACTTTTGAACTCTTCTCAACTTGAGGGTGAGGGCGCATTTGAGGGGTGCCACTTCCGTTTCATACTTAGAAAATTTTAAAGTTATCAACCTTGAAGGTGGGCGCATTTTAGAGCTCTTGCTTTCATTTTCCCATACTTAGAAAATTTTCATGTCTCTGCTTGCTATTGCTTTTGCATTCTATTTTTAGCAAGTTGTGCTATTTTTAGCAAGTCCCTTGATTTTCAACCTCTAAGGCTCCGTTTTGCCTGAAAATTTCATCATATGATCTTCTTCACCTTGTGAACCTGTTTTGCCAGTCCTCTGCCCTGACCTGCTATTTATAGTAAGTTTTGACTTTCTGACTTCAGTAGCTCCGTTTTGCCTGAAAGTTGCAACGCTTGATCTTGATAGCTTGAGTGTCACTCTGATGCCAACCTCGGGTGCAGACCTGCTATTTATAGCCGTGCCCTGACTTACTAAAAATAGTAAGTTCTCCGATTTCGCTCAAATTTTGCCAGCAGGTACCTTGAAGTGTGCTGACATTGGTGGGGTGCTTCGTTTCGGCTATTTTTGGATTTTACCCCCTATAAAAGTGGAAACCCTAATTTGACTTGTATGTATCCCGAACGGTCTCCGTTTGACTTCGTTCCTTCTGCATGTCGTTCTGTTTGCTGAACTGGAGTGTTGGGGGCGGCTGCCAGAGTGTACCTGCTAAAAATAGAAACTGCCTGAAAAAGTGACTCATCCACTGCCGGATGGTTTTGCATGTCATATTGCCCGTGGGATCTCAAGAAACCCAGAAAAACCCAAAAAAACTGGTCTGCATGCATGCACTGGCTAAAAATAGTAAGTCCTCAAAACTTGATCTTCTCCGCTTGCATGTCACACCGTTGCGAAGCTCTTGAAAAACCTAGAAGGAAAAACCCGACATGCGTTGAAAAACACTGCATGCGAACCCTAAAAATAGCCTCCGAAGGCTGAACTCTGAAAGTGATCGTCTCGGTTTGCATATTACATCACTGCGAAGGTTTTGGAAAACCCAGAAGGATTCTCCAGACATGCATCTGAAAAGCTCATGTGGAAACCCTGAAAATGGCTCTTGAAGCCTGAACTGCCAAAAATAGCAAGTCGTCTGATCTGGCTCAAAATTTACGTGTAGGCAGCTTGATGTTACCCGGATGCAGTGGAACTGACAGAATTCCAAAATCTCAATAAAATAGTCCCAAATTGAATACTTACTAAAAATAGTAAGTTGCCGGAATACAGTGAAAATTTAGGGGGACTCTGCTGGAAGTCTTCTGACTGTTGTACTAAGCTTAGATTTCAATTTCGTGACTCGGTTTGACCCTTAAAAGCCTGGATGGCGGGAAACCCTAATTTCACAGATTTGAACAATACTTTAACCTGGGTCAAACGACAGGACATCCCCGGAAGGACCAGAGACCAGAGAGAGAGCGAACCAAAGCCAAAAGACCAGAATGGAGCAAAATTTAGGGGGTCCCCATCTTGATGGGGTGATGTGTGAAAAAGGTCACAACAGGTCAGACCAATGCTAAATGGTTTTCTTTATTACCTTTATATGAATGTAAGAAGGTAAACTGATTTACTTCATAATGAACTGTTTACCGACATTGCATATCCTTGTTTTAATTGGTTAATTAGTTTCTGACAAGTTAATAACATTTACTAGTGTACGTCTGCCTTAATGTACTTATTTGAACAATACATTTGATATTGCATTATGAAGCAATGTGCACGTGAAAGAGTAAAAAAGAGTATAGTTTAGCAGCTATACTGGTCTATCTCAACATGGTACCTCTAAATGTGCTTTGTTGTTTCACTCATGTGATATAGACATTTAGACTCATTCAGATTGAATGTTGTAGATGATACGGTGCTTTAGAATCTATTAGCTGTCATTATTGAAAAAGCTATGTTGGAATTTCAAAATTCTTCATTATAATATCAGCCAGGAAATTACTCCAAAAGATTTCAAAGTTCATCTAGACTTCTCATTAATATGTTAAATGAAGTCATACTTTGGTGGAGATTAGAGGGTTTTAGAGTTTGCTTAAACTACTGTACAAGGTTGCATTATTTATGATTATTATTTTCTTATTCTATTTGGCTGTTGCATGCTTGAATTTTCTACATATGGCCTAATCTACATTCCAGTTTGGGAGACCTTTGATGACCCACCCTTCTGTTAGATTTTCATATGTTGCAAAAATTAGCATGGCTAATATTGACTTCCATGTTGGTACATTGGATCTCACCAAGAATAAACTGTCACTAGGATCCATGAGATATCAATTTGTTTTAGATGGGTTTTCTTAACGTTGAGTTAGAGATTAGCAAGTGACTTATTTTATCATCCCTTGTCTAATAACTGCACTTGTAAACATGTTGGTTTAGAGATCTGCTTCAGATATTTTTTATGGTAATTCATGAATGGAATATGTCAATTTTTTTATAATAAAAAGATTCAGATTACATCCAAGTGCTCTCTGAAGTTTACAATGTATGGCTATTTTGGAGATTGGTATGCGAACATTTGTGCATAAAAAACAAGGCTTCATTGATCTTCAATTGAAGTGACTCTGCTATTTGAGTTTAAAAAAAAACAAATCTATTAAAATGATAAGAGACATGATATTTCCATACTCCATGTAAGTGATTTAGAATGCTTTTGGATATAACTGTGTGGGTGATTTTTAACATTAACGTTTTGGATCACACTCCATGATCCATCATTAAGATGAGAACATATGGTAGATGCCAAACTTTGCTCACTAAATAGATGGAGAGGTAAGAGAGGATGAAGTAGAAAACAAGAGATATAAAGAGACAAAGGAAACTCGAGGTATAAAAACAAATTATAACAGAAAAAAAACTATTAAATGAGGGAAGGGAAATCGACATAATATTCCTTAGAATACAAATTGAATTGAACTAAGAAGTAATATAAAGAAAATGGTATCAAAATTAAGTTACTAGCATTGGACTCAAACTAATAAAATTAGGGGCAATGGGCCTAGCTTGATTGGCTAAAGCATCCTGTTGTAGGCAAAAGGTCATGAGGTCTAGTCTCTCCACCGTCTCCGTGGTAGCGGATGGTGTGTCACGCCAGTGCCACCGGTCATGTGAAAAAAGTTTACCAGGCGCACTACAGTTTATAGGGGGACGGATAGTCGATTGATTCCTGCAGTCTTAAAAAAAATTTAATAAAATATTATTCTAATATTCTATTTTGTATAAATTTGCATTTTTGGAGTATTAATAGTTTCATTTATATTAATACACTGGTATTAGCCTTTAGGTCACTTTTTTGAAACTTTAATATCGTATCTAGTACTACTATTTTTTTATATTATTTATTATTTATTATTTATTAGTATTGTTTAGTATTTTTGTTTGAACCAAACTTTTTAGATTATTATTTTTTAGTACTATAATATTATTTCGATATTTTCTTTTACATTCTAAATGATATTTGTTTCCCTTTGCTTTAATTAGCTTTGTTTCCTTCGATTCGCTTTTTTCATATTTAGGCATATATTTCTTTTTTGTTTTTTCTAGCTTTTATTGCATATTTTTAGTTTCATAATAATATTTATTAATAGTATTATAATAATATTTGAGTCCAATAATAGTATCTTTATTTTAGTACTATTTTCTTTCTATTATTTCTTAGTTCAATTCTAAGAAGTATTTTGTTGATTTCCCTTCCTTTATATGTAATTGCTTTATTCTTGTTTTAATTTGTTTTTAACCATCCTTAGGTTTTCATGTCTCTCATTTTCCGTTCCATCCTCTCCCATCTCTCCATCTATATAGTGAACAAAGTCTGCAATCTACCATATGTTATTCTCATTCTAATGATGGATCATAAAGTGTGATAAAAAATGTTGATGTAAAAAAATCACCCTCATGTTTGTATCCAGAAGCACTTTCAATCACTATTAAAATGAGTTTTCTAACCTAAAACCTTGTTTTTCTTGGGTAAAGCTTTGTACTTCTTGATTCTATGATTGTTCCTCACACTTCGATGGCATAATTTTAATTCTATTCTTGTTAAGTTCTACTTACTCTTTGGTTGCAACGTTCTCATCAATTTTTTTTCTCTACCCTTTGATGGCAACCACATGGTTCTTATTGGTTTTTGCTTGTACCATTATTAGAAGCTATATTTTTCATTGTAGGATTCGTTTGGATGATCAAGGTGAAATTATTTAGCTCATAACTTTACCATGAAAACAAACACAAAAAAATAGGTATGTAAATGCATAAAGAACTGTGTTACTTGCAGATGCGGGGATGGCCAGGGGACATCCTCTAAGCATCCCCAATCTGCACAAATCCATCGGAAATGTCTTGGAAAACAGGGGACTGCCTTGCCTGCCGTTGGGAACATTCGACCATCCCAAGGGCGGTAGATGTTCCCCGATTGTCACGAGGATGACCAAATGTCCCCAACAATAGGTAGGGATTCAAAAAGAACACACTTAAGTTAAAAAAAAACATTTTATTTATGTTTTTGTGGGCCCCTACCCCCCAACTTGTCCTAAAGGGGAATAGATTCACCATTTTGACTCATTTCAACATTTGTGTGAGAGGGAAAAAGAGGAGCAATACTAGGGTTTGAAGCAAGCCATTGAAAGAGGAGTAGCAGTAGAGGATAGAAGGAAAATAAATTCAATCTAGGGTAGTGGGGCTGCAAATCCTTCAAAGAGGTAAGCTTTTTCCTTTCATATTTCTTTCCAATTTATTTTCAAAGTTTGAAGCATGAAATTTCTTTTTTTTTTGCATTTTTTCAGTTTAAAATTGCATTCAATCTCAAAAAAACATGACTAGTAGTGAGAGTGAGAGTGGAAGTGAGATTCAATCTTCGGACTTGATTGACTTTGATCGATCCTCAACATGGTATCAGAGCTAGCGTTCGTCTGGTTGAAGGAGTATCGAGAAGAATATGATCTTCGGTTGGTGTCTACCTTAAATGGTTGGCATTCAATGATGATTCCGGAAACATGCCATCCGCTTGAGTGTGGTGATCTCGAAAACATATCAGCGTGGATTGGCCACTATTTGTTATTGTTTTGAGATGTTTGAGGGGCACACGTCTGAAGGTTTCAGGACTTGAGTTGAGTATCCTCTGACCAGCGTTTGGCTGGGAGTTCGTCATCATCATCTGCAGAGCCAACCATGCACATAAAGACAAGTGACTACCCTCCAGATCGCAACAAAAGCACGGAGCGACGCATGGTGTCCGCACTTCACTTCATTGGGCCTATATCATTCCATCGTGATAGTTGGCGAAAACATTCAAATATCTTTCTTGGTGCATAGTTCATGGTTTTTTGAAATCCGAAGGACCTAACAATGATCCTCTAAGAATTATTGTTGAAAGGCATTCAACCATAAAGCCATATTCCCAAGTATTAATGTTGGCGTTGTTTATATTTGCGATTGAAGGCCGATAGTCCCTTATCGAGTGGTATCCAATATTGGTCAACAAATTCATCTGTTTCATTCCGCCAATAAGAAGCCGTGACTTGAGGAATTCCATAATGAGATCATGTATGATTGGTGCTGTGTAATGGCGGGTGCATTCGTTTATTGGTTCAACGTATTTTATTAATCGACCAGAGGAATTATCTACATTAACAATGATATCAGGCTTATAATGGTGTGTGGGCGCTAGATATATCGGGAGTGTTTATTCGATTTTGAATCTGGTAATCAAGTCAATACAAGTCCCAGACTACAGGCCTCATACCCATCAAGGAAGTCAAAGAATTGTTAAAAGTGGAAAGGTTGATGTTGTATCTTAGTCTATGATCCTCCGCCTTCCTTTTCATAGTGCGGCTTCTTTCATTTCCATCAGCCATCACTTTTATCCTAGTGCTACCACAAGGAAATCATAGAGTTCGGGCTTATGTTAGTTAGCCCAGGTGGCGCACTCTTCCACACATACAGGGAGCATTAAATGTCATAAAATTTTGGGACTTCTGTGTATGAATGAAAATAAGCGAACACTCAATTCGATTGTCTACTCTTCCGGATCACCATTGTAAACCAGAGCGGACTGCTATTATTCGTGAGGAATATTTATGTGTGATCGAACACATCAAATCATGAGAAGAAGATCTATACAAGGAGTAATTCTAAGTTTGAAGAGGAAGACGAACTCTCTAATCATCATTCGGGGTGACATCTACATTGCTCCTTATGCTAGCTGTCAGAAGACTTTGGCATTGGAGCGATGATTCGACAGGATCACATATCAAACTTGAATCGGTTCGAATTAAGAGATTGAATTTTCGGCGTTCTGTACAAATATTGGCGAGAGCATCATTAAATAAACATATGCTGTCGTGTGATTTCTGAGCACATCACATTCTCGCAAGAACCGGGATTAAACGATGAGCTGCTATAATTGTTGAGTGTGCATAATCATTTGGAATAAGACAAACAGTTAATGATGCTGCCCTCTAATGTATGCTATCATGAGTCTTCAGGAGTTAGGAAAGCATATTATTTGTGGTGCCGTGAGAATCACTTATGTTCGATTGTTGGAGATATCTCTTGGTGCATGGGTTCATCTTTGTTGTTTCATCATCTGAACATCATAGAGCTTGTTGCACCTGTATAGAAATCTTAGGTGGGTCGCAGCTGGAAAAGGAGTGCATCGATAAATTTGTATGGTCAAAGACCATATTCAAATTTAGCTAGCTACCACTACAAATTCTATGACATGGGCTTGTGATCAAGCCGTGAACCTATAGAAGACAGATTGTGGACTGATCTGAGCGCAAGAGCAGCGAATCATATTGAGTATAGTGATTAACATTTATCAAGCTCTTTAATGAGATAAGTATTGCATGGTTAAATAATGTTTATGAATTGTTTTATAATTATTAATTCATACAGTAACATTGAGATAGTATTTCTTGTTTGAGATAGTTGAGTCTCATGAACTGTTAGTAATCTCTTCTTAACGCTTTTAGGACGGATAAAGAAATGAAAGAGATTGCTTCCAAGAAGAGCTTGATGCATCCTATAGGTTGAAAAATGGAGACACTGCTTGCAACCTTGAGATTGTGTGAATGGCTGAAGACATCTCTTTGAAGAGGAAGCATTAACCTTCAGAGGAAGTTCTATGATTCAATGTTGCAAGGATAGATGCTGAATTCTTGAAGTACCTCTTCAACAATTGAGATCAGAATTGCTCATGTCTGTCAACCTGGATTTAACATTGGTAGCTCCGCAAACCTATTCATAATAGAGTGATCTGGGATGAGGTTGAAGAGAATAGCTTGAATCTCTACAAAGGTGTGAGTTGGAAACCATTTCTCTAAAGCAAGTATTACAGACGATTTTGACAAAGAGGTCAGGAGGCTGATGCAAGTAATTAGGGCTTCAGAGGGAGTCACATCTTCACTTGTTGTAATGCATAATTCTCTGAGATAGAGAGATATGAGGTGAAAGCCCTTGTTCATCTCTGAGACTGAGATGAGGCGTCATGTTGAGAGACTCCATGACGACAGGTCCCAGGATCTAACTTCAGAAGAGCCCCAAGCACCCGCAGTGTGGCTTAAGGGGGGGTGTTGGATATAAGCCACACCCGGACTGATGATGGGCTGGCCACAAGGGGCCAGTAGCTCAGTTGATAGAGCACTCCAACAACAAATGGAAGGTCCTAGTGAATGCTCTAAGCCAGTTCATGTGTGAGCCAAAGGAAATTCACCTTATGGATGTAAAACATATATTGAGATATCTTCAAAGCACTATTGGATATGATTGGGTTGGGAGTGTAACCGATCGGAAAAACACATTAGGATGTTGCTTCAGTTTAGGATCGGCTATGATCTCTTGGATCTGCAGAAAACAATCTTCAGTGGCACAAAGCTCGACAGAAACTGAATACGTTGCAGCCTTTATGAGGGCAAGAGAAACAGTTTGGCTTCGTAAATTGCTCGTGGGACTCCTTGATCTAAGCACATTGAGATCCCCTACCATTGTGAGACATGGTAGAAAGGAATGTGATCCAATTGGAGTATGTTAGTACAAATGATCAAATAACAGACATTCTCACCACACCTCTCTACCGAATCAAGGTAGAACACTTCAGGAAGAAACTTGGTATGGTTGAAATGTAATTTGATATTATGTTTGAAATTCAAATTGTTTATAAGTTGTACTAATATATAAAGATGTTTAATGTGTAAACTCTTTTGTCATGTGTGCGACTCCATGACCTTATGGGCCTACTCCCCTTGTGTACATTATTGAAAGGTGACGATCTTTCTAATAATGAACACTTGTATGTGACAATGTAAAGTGACGACTCTACAATGATGAGTTGAACTATCATGATAGATATCACGTGACTTGATATTTGTGGACATGTCATGATAGTATCTCTTGGACACTTTGATGGATATCATGGGACTTGATGTCATTTGAAGATCATTGTGATCCTTAAAGAGATAATCATGGTGGATAATTATATATCCGTGGATATGCCATGAATTATTATGGTAGACATGTGACTTGATGTTAGTGCACGTATCATAATGAAGATGTGTTATGAAGAATGTCATGTGACTTGACACTTTCAGAAGCATACCATATCTTCTGATATCACGAGTTAGGTGATATCATTTTTACTTGGTGGAAGTTATTTTTCTTAGCTAAGAGGGAGAGTTGAATAATGAAGATGTGTTATGAAGAATGTCATGTGACTTGACACTCTTAGAAGCATACCATATCTTCTGATATCACGAGTAAGGTGATATCATTACATACTTGGTTAGTTTTATCCTCCCTAGCTAAGAGGGAGTGTTGAAATATGGTAGCTTCGGTCAGATATAATTGATCGAATTTACTATATATTCCAAGTATATTATCGATCTGCATTTAGAGGTTATTACTTGCAGATTAAATTGACATTTCAAGTTTCATATACGATCTCGATCGAGCATCATCATCGGTGATCATTTCCAGATTGGATATTATCTTGTGCAAGATAAATACAGATCGAACTTGGTAAGCATTTATGTTCATTAAGTTACTAACCCCGATTAGAGATCGGGTGTTTAGTTAAGATGAAAAGGCACGATTCATGAGACACCTCCTGAACGGACATGCCTCCACCTTGTGGAGACATGTCCGCTCATGGGATGTGTCTCATCCTTTTATATTTAATACAGATCCGATCCTCAAAGAGAAACATCGAAATATATAAATGTTTTACTCTTTTAGATTGAATCTCTAAATTGAAGATCTGCAGACTTGATTGACTTTGATTGATCCTCAAAAATTTTCAAAGTTTGAAGCATGAAATGTCTCTTTTTTTTTGCATTTTTTCAGTTTAAAATTGCATTCAATCTCAGAAAAACATGAACAGTAGTGAGAGTGAGAGTGGAAGTGAGAATGAAGTGGAATTAATTGGTAGAAATACAAGTGCAAGTGTTGAGGGTGGTAGTGAACAGCAACCAAATCCATTTAAATTCCCTGCAAAAATCATGGAAACATATTCAAAGGGCCCTTTTAACAAGAAAAAACCTCTTCTCTAATATGTTAAACTTGTGGATTAAACGTAAAAAAATTCAAGGGGGAGTAGGGTGTGGAATTGTCATGTCTGCGTGTAATAACTACCCCTGTTCTGCTATAATTTTTTGATTTCACCAACTATTCATCTCAAGAATTTCGTCAAACACTTGTCTGAATGTTGTTTTGAATTTAGTTCTCATTGATCCACCAACTTTGAAATGTTTTAATGCATTCATAGACATAATGCAAAATTCTCAAATTTCAAGCACATGACACAGATAATTTCAATATACTAGAACAACCAGCTAATATTAATTAACTCAGAAAGTTCAATACTGTTTAGTCCTAGGAATCAAATATTACATGCTTATGATTTGACTGCCTTAAATCAAAATCATATAACATAATATTATAATCAATAATCTCCTGACTTGGAGAATTCGAATTAACTTCACTCACTGATCCACCTTGGACTGCTACGACTCCAAGAGGGATCCCACCTTGTTAGAAAGTCATGTATAAAAGAAACGGCTCCTCATAGATAAGAGACTACCTTGATATCTTCCAACAATACGGCTCCTTACTACCTTTCCACGATGTTTTTGAAATGTGCCCCTTAAATTTTTCTCAATGTTTTCACTACACAAACAAGCACTACGCCAAATGTTAGCATTAGCTCCCCAAAGACAATCAAATTGAATGTAACCTTCGTAAAAAATGTTCACCAAGATCCTATTGAAGGCGAGGTGATAGCATATGGGAAGGGATCTGTTGACGGGTGTTTTATGACCGCACCAATACAGAATAAAGTTCCCAACGGATACTCTATCCTCTCTTGATCAAAGTGTCCCGCATGCTAAGATTGCGTGAAAGATCATGCGTTCATCTCCAAGGTTCCTTATGCAAGGGGATAGCCTTAGTTGGTTTGATGTGAATATGCTGGGTATTCCAAGGGGACTATAGTTAAAATGCGAATGATTTCACGATGATGCTCTGATTCCTAGACTAACTAGGAAAATGCTGAAATTAAAAGGAATAAGGGTAGGCATTCTATGGTCTACTCCTAAAGGTGGAATGCTAGGATCAATTTCAACAAGCTTCGAACTAGACTTTGCTTCGCCTCCCTTCGGACAACTTCTACAAAATCGGTGCAATTTTCAGAGGATGAGAAAGGTGTTCAAATTATGATGCAACATGCACATACCATCACAACGATGCATATGGACATATGAATCACAATCGAAGTTAAGTGCCAATACTCCAGTTGACCACGCAGGGCGAACTCACTGTTAGCGAGCCCGTTAGTGGTATGGATGAAAAAAGACTTGCTCAAATCAAACGCCGAATTCCGCAATTACCAACTATTTGCATAAAATAAAATCTACTTTACTCTAATCTACTTGAATTGGAAAGATGAAAAAGCCTTGTCAACTACTCACAACGAAAGAGGGAATCACCAATCAATGAAATTCTTGGTATTATGAGAGTTCTCCACAACAACTTCTTACAAAAACTTTCAAAGGGAAAGTTTTTCTTTCCTTTTCAAACTAAGCTAACTTCTAATTATTCACTATATGCTCTCTACTCTCTAGTTCAATCCTCTGACTTAACTCTTAATCTAATAGCATACAAATGAGGGGGGATGCCCCTTTTATAGCAAGCCCATTTCAGTGGACGACTCAGATTTGATTACAATAAAGGGCTTAGATTGAGCCACATATACCCTAATTAGGGTTCTTGCCCTAAAAACTGCCACAGAGAGGAGTGGGTAATAAATGCATTGAAGATTCTCCACTCCCCTGCAGGAACCATAATGAGCAATTAATGCCCATCACCATCTTCTAGAAGATCCTCGTCCAACAGAGCGTTTCCTTTGCCCCTCTCCCTGATTGCAAACTCGATCAAACAGGCAAGCACTGCCTCAACCTCTTGAATTGAAATCGGTGGGATGTGGTTGAGCTGAAATTCTAGCACTGTAACTGTTTGCCCGTGCCGAGTGTAGGACTTTCTCCAAGCAACCAAGGCATCTGGGTGTTCTGAATTATGCTGGAGAAAGTGGAGATATTCTCAAAGTCATCCTGGACAAACGATCTCATGACTGGGAAGAAGGGAGCCAACCTATCCCTCAAGCCATCTGCAGTTATCTCCTCTGGAGCCAACCTCCTAGCAAATATGGCCTCCCACGTATTGAGGATTCCATCCAGAATGTTACTCATTGCCTTCCTGACTCTGGCTGAATCCGCTCGTGCTGCATCATGGAAACCACGTCCCATGACCACTGAGGAGTACCAGTTGGTGAAATCATATTTGTTGCCCTCCTGTATTACACCTCCATCCACCAGGGTGTGTAAAGGCATGTGCATCAAAGCCTCTAGATGAAGAATAGTCGTCGTTTGATAAATCTGGGTCTCACTCCAAGCTTGATCCACCATATCCATGGGTGGCAAAACATCTGAGGCCTGCTGGTAAGCATGAGCGAGGTCCTCCATGAATTTCTCTGTTTCAGTCTGAAGATGGCCAACCCACTTATTTGCTTCCGTTTCCATCTTCTTCAAATCCCCTAAGCCAGTAACAAACTCTCTTAGAAGCTCTGGTAGGAGTTCAACTGCTGGGTTCCCTTGTTCACTTGGACGCGCAAGATTTTGCACATATCCTATCAATGTCTTGTGCTCCTTCTTCAACCTCTTATACTTTCCCTCCGTACGAAGCAACTTGTTTTTCAATGCCTGATAGGAGTTGTCACACTCCTCAATAATTTGGGCTCCCATAGGATGACCCAACTCCATAGTGGTGATCACATAATTTTTCGGCCTTTCTTCAGCTCGATGACACTCTTCCGTCAGGATAACAACCTGAAGTGTGCGAGAGCCTGATTCATCTTTTGAAATTTTTGAAAATTTCCTAGCTCTCTTCTTTTCCGGCGGTGCACTAATCCTCCTAAGGAGTTCCTCCATCTCAACTGTCAGATCTGTATCATTCTCAGGGTCCCTTCTCATTCTATCTGTAAGCCAATCCGGCACCGCCTGCTATGGATTGCAAATGACGAGGGGCTGCTCCTCTGTCGCTTCCCCCTCGTGCACTTCTTCTCTAACACTACTCTGCTTGGGCTCATCAGTCTCCATGAGTTGAGTATCTCCTGAACCTTGGGCCTTTTGCTCTGTGTTATCTTCTTCTTCCAATGCCATGTCAAGTATCTGCTGGAAACGGGTATCAGCCGCCGTTTCCTCCTCTTCTTCCTGTTGGCCTCTTCCTCTGGGTGCACTGACACTTAGGCTGTCTGACTCCCTGATGTTTGGCTGATCTACCTCTTCAAGTTCCCGCTCTTCATTCAATTTTGCCCTCTGATCAGCAAATAGTGAAATATCTCTCAAACTCAAAGACTGAGTTTGTGACTGCGTGGGTGATGCTTGCTCCATCCTCGAAGGTATCGGTTGGGTCAGCACCTCATCTTG
This sequence comes from Sequoiadendron giganteum, assembly GCA_007115665.2. Lineage (NCBI taxonomy): Eukaryota > Viridiplantae > Streptophyta > Pinopsida > Cupressales > Cupressaceae > Sequoiadendron > Sequoiadendron giganteum. The sequence continues at coordinate 293,855,175 of CM021105.1, read as the reverse complement.
TGGGTCGGCGCTAGAAGGAAGGCGTCTACTATCGTGAAGCAGAAAGGAATTATATTGAAAAAGTATAATGTACCAGGATGGTGCTACCTCATAGATTGATATTTCCGGTGTTGCAGCCAAATCTAGGATTCAATGACGATCAAGAAGATATTCTTTTAGGATTGAATAATCTCGCGTGGAAGACAAAGAGAAGTGCAGCTGAGTATATGTGAACAAGCTTTGTGTTGGAGGAAGAAGAAGAAAAGGCTATCAAAATTCAAGTTGCTATTGAAAGAGATTTGTTGAATCAAAGACAGCCACTTGCTCCCGTGCATCGCGAATAGAAGAAATAGGATTGTATCAAAATTCGTTCTCGCCGGGCAAGTTAAAGAGAATTTTGAGGTCTGCACCCAGTTCGTCTAAGGAACTTGTAGAGCTAGAGCTACCTACCAAAACAAGGAAGAAGGAGGTCCGATGAGGCGAAGAGGCTCGCTCAAGCGAGGAAGTTCTATCAAACGAAGGAGTTCAATCAAGCGAAGAAGTAGTAAGCGGTGAGGAAGTTTCAAGTTTATTTAGAACTCAACCTAGCGTTTAAAGGTTTGCCCAATAGGGACTGCCCGAGATATCACGCCAGTTGTTGTTCTACAGTCGTTAACTCAAGCAGCCGTATATCGGCGACGACAAGCAATGGCTCAACCAACTCCTAATGGTGCTACTTGGTTGGTTACCAACCCATCTCCGCTAGAGTTCAATGACTATCATGACATGCTGAAAAATCCAGAGAGTTTCTGCTCCAAATTCCACGTCCATGATGTGAATCACACTGTTGAGGACCATATCAAAATGTTTGAAGATCATCTGCGCAACAGGTAGATCGCATATGGAGATGTAGCTTGTAGGCTGTTCCCATATTCAAATGCGATCTGCTTGTTGCGTAGATGATCTTCAAACATTTTGATATGGTCCTCAGCACTGCGATTCACATCATGGACGTGGAATTTGGAGTAGAAACTCTCCGGATTTTTCGGCATGTCATGATAGTCATTGAATTCTAGCGGAGATGGGTTTGTAACCAACCAAGTAGCACCATTAGGAGTTGGTTGAGCCATTGCTTGTCGTCGCCGATATATGGCTGCTTGAGCTAACGACTATTGAACAACAACTGGCGTGATATCTCGGGCGGTCCCTATTGGGCAAACCTTGAAACGCTAGGCGGAGTTCTGAATAAACTTGAAACTTCCTCACCGCTTACTGCTTCTTCGCTCGATTGAACTCCTTCGTTTGATAGAACTTCCTTGCTTGAGGGAGCCTCTTCGCCTGATCGGACCTCCTTCTTCTTCCTTGTTCTGGTAGGTAGCTCTAGCTCTACAAGTTCCTTAGACGAATTGGGTGCAGACCTCAAAATTCTCTTTAACTTGTCCGGCGAGAATGAATTGATATGATCCAGGATGAAGCTATTTCTTCTATTGGCAACGCGTGGGAGCAAGTGGCTGTCTTTGATTCAACAAATCTCTTTCAATAGCAACTTGGATTTTGATAGCCTTTTCTTCTTCTTCCTCCAACACAAAGCTTGTTTGCATATACTCAACTGCACTTATCTTTTTCTTCCACGCGAGATTGTTCAATCTTGAAAGAATATCTTCTTAATCGTCGTTGAATCCTAGATTTGGCTGCAACACCGGAAATATCAATCTATGATGTAGCACCATCCTGGTACATTATACTTTTTCAATATAATTCCTTTCTGCTTCACGATAGTAGTCGCCCTCCTTCTAGCGCCGACCCACAAGATGAGGTGCTGACCCAGTCGATACCTTAGAGGATGGAGCAAGCATCATCCACGCAGTCACAAACTCAGTCTTTGAGTTTGAGAGAGATTTCCTTATTTGCTGATCAGAGGGCAAAATTGAATGAAGAGCGGGAACTTGAAGAGGTAGATCAGCCAAACATCAGGGAGTCAGACAGCCTAAGTGTCAGTGCACCCAGAGGAAGAGGCCAACAGGAAGAAGAGGAGGAAATGGCGGCTGATACCCGTTTCCAGCAGATACTTGACATGGTATTGGAAGAAGAGGATAACACGGAGCAAAAGGCCCAAGGTTTAGGAGATACTCAGCTCATGGAGATTGATGAGCCCGAGCAGAGTAGTGTTAGAGAAGAAGTGTGCGAGGGGGAAGCGACAGAGGAGCAGCCCCTCGTCATTTGCAATCCATAGCAGGCGGTGCCGGATTGGCTTACAGATAGAATGAGAAGGGACCCTGAGGATGATACAAATCTGACCGTTGAGATGGAGGAACTCCTCAGGAGGATTAGTGCACCGTCGGAAAAGAAGAGAGCTAGGAAATTTTCGAAAATTTCAAAAGATGAATTAGGCTCTCACACACTTTAGGTTGCTGTCTCGAGGGAAGAGTGTGATCGAGCTGAAGAAAGGCCGAAAAATTATGTGATCACCACTGTGGAGTTGGGTCGTCTTACGGGAGCCCAAATTATTGAGTGCGACAACTCCTATCAAGCTTTGAAAGACAAGTTTCTTCGTACGGAGGGAAAGTATAAGAGGTTGAAGGAGCACAAGACTTTGATAGGATATGTGCAAAATCTTGCGTGTCCAGGTGAACAATGGAACCCAACAGTTGAACTCCCGCTAGAGCTTTCGAGAGAGTTAGTTATTGGCTTAGGGGATTTGAAGAAGATGGAAATGGAAGTAGATAACTGGGTTGGCCATGTTCGGATTAAAACAGAGAAATTCATGGAGGACCTCGCTCATGCTTATCGGCAGGCCTCAGATGTTCTGGCACGCATGGATATGGTGGATCAAGCTTGGAGTGAGACCCAAATTTATCAAACGAAGACAGTTCTTCGTCTAGAGGCTTTGATGCACATGCCTTTACACACCTTGGTGGATGGAGGTGTAAATACAGGAGGGCGACAGGTATGATTTCACCAACTGGTACTCCTCAGTGGTCACGGGACGTGGTTTCCATGATGCAGCACGAGCGGATTCAGCCAGAGTCAGGAAGGCAATGAGTAACATTCTGGATGGAATCCTCGATACTTTGGAGGCCATATTTGCTAGGAGGTTGGCTCCAGAGGAGATAACTGTAGATTGCTTGAGGGATAGGTTGGCTCCCTTCTTCTCAATTATGAGATCGTTTGTCCAGGATGACTTTGAGAATATCTCCACTTTCTCCAGCATAATTCAGAACACCCAGGATGCCTTGGTTGCTTGGAGAAAGTCCTATACTCGGCACGGGCAAACAGTTACAGTGCTAGAATTTCAGCTTAACCACATCCCATCGATTTCAATTCAAGAGGTTGAGGCAGTGCTTGCCTGTTTGATCGAGTTTGCAATCAGGGAGAGGGACAACGGAAACGCTCTGTTGGACGAGGATCTTCTAGAAGATGGTGATGGGCATTAATTACTCATTATAGTTCCTGCAGGGGAGTGGAGAATCTTCTATGCATTTATTACCCACTCCTCTTTGTGGCAGTTTTTAGGGCAAGAACCCTAATTAGGGTATATGTGGCTCAATCTAAGCCCTTTATTATAATCAAATTTGAGCCATCCACTGAAATGGGCTTGCTATAAAAGGGGCATCCCCCCTCATTTTTATGCTATTAGATTAAGTGTTAAGTCAAAGGATTGAACTAGAGAGTAGAGAGCATATAGTGAATAATTAGAAGTTAGCTTAGTTTGAAAAGGAAAGAAAAACTTTCCCTTTGAAAGTTTTTGTAAGAAGTTGTTGTGGAGAACTCTCATAATACCAAGAATTTCATTGATTGGTGATTCCCTCTTTCGTTGTGAGTAGTTGACAAGGCTTTTTCATCTTTCCAATTCAAGTAGATTAGAGTAAAGTAGATTTTATTTTATGCAAATAGTTGGTAATTGTGGAATTCGGCGTTTGATTTGAGCAAGTCTTTTTTCATCCATACCACTAGCAGGCTCGCTGACGGTGAGTTCGCCTTGCGTGGTCAACTGGAGTATTGACACTTAATTTCGATTGTGATTCATATGTCCATATGCATCGTTGTGATGGTATGTGCATGTTGCGTCATAATTTGAACACTTTTATGATCCTCTGAAGATTGCACCGATTTTGTAGAAGTTGTTCTAAGGGAGGCAAAGCAATGTTTGGTTCGAAGCTTGTTAAAATTGATCCTCGCATTCCACCTTTAGGAGTAGACGATAGAATCCCTACCCTTATTCCTTTTATTTTCAGCATTTTCCTTGTTAGTTTAGGAATCAGAGCATCATCGTGAAATCATTCGCATTTTAACTGTAGTCCGCTTGGAATACCCAGCATATTCACATCAAACCAACTGAGGCTATCCCCTTGCATAAGGAACCTTGGAGTTGAACGCATTATCTTTCACACAGTCTTAGCATGCAAGACACTTTGATCAAGAAAGGATAGAGTATCCGTTGGGAACTTTATTTTGTGTTGGTGCGGTCATAAAACACCCGTCAACAGGATCATTAGCAACAATTGAATTGAATTACAATGCTGGAAAAAAAGGTAGGCACTGATCCGACCATGAAGATTCCACGCTACCACTTATTTAGTGGGGGGAGAGATATTACAATGAAGAACAATTCATCCGCTTTCCAGTAGGCATCCACATAGCAGTGGGGATTCTCCACTTAAACAGTGGGTGAGAAATGAGAGATATGAATGTTTATACACTGGCGGTAAACCATCTAGGGGTTACAATGTTTGAATTAAAACACAAGTAAATGGAGAAATATTAATGACTGGAATAGTACTATTGTTTTCAGCCTTACAATGCCTGTTATCTCCAAATTACAAGAGCTATTACAATAATATCAAAGGTAAATGAAGGAAGATGATCTCTCACATTTAAAACCTTCTCAATTACTTAAAATTAGACCAAATTCTGAACTAATATCAATCTGATATGAAAATTAGCAACTGAAACTCTTAGAACCAGCAACTATACTAACACCAAAATGCATATTTGTCTTTCAAAACTTCAAAGACTCATTCCAAACTGTACTTACAACATCTCATAGTTAAGGCGACCTGCTTCAAGCCTGAATTATGCCAAATAACCACCTCTATTGAAGAGGACGAATTCCAAAGCAAGTTGCAAGAAGTACGGCCCTAGGAATGGTACGACGTTCCTAGAAAATCATAGACTTCACCATAAATTCTGATATTTTGCAAATGAGGCCGCCTTTAACATAGAATTGATTAGCATCAATACCCACACTGAATTAAAAATCTCTCAAAGAGCTGTGATTGAAAATTTGCTACAGTCATTCAAAACCAGCAAACATGGAATTGATAAAAATCACCAAAATCTTCAACGATGAAACTCAATATGCATTTCTGAATGAAGCACACTCTCAAATGACCATCTAGGGAACCATATTTTCAGGCCCGAAGAATGGTGCGAAAATACTAAGTTCCCCTTTAGCCGGGTTCTGAAATCAATTCAACAGCATAACTTTGCAATATTTTCCAAAGATAATCAACTCTGCTCCAAGCATCAATATATAAGCTAAAATGGCAAATGAAGCAATCTGTAAATCCCCACAAGAAATTGTTCAATTTCCTCCAAGGGATGTCACCTTTCAAGCATTTACTTTATTTGAATTAATAAAACATTACTTATCATCCTCTAGGCGTCCACCTTTAAGTTGCATCAAATAAACATTTAAAATAAAAATTAAATGCACAAAGTTGATCCCCCCTTCATGTCCCCAACTTAAAAACAACTTGAGGTTCAACGACTAGGTATGGGGGTACAACTGCAAATATGAAAATTGACTAAGTCTGAAACTTAGTCCAAGGAGGTAACCAAGAGCACGTCCAAATTTTAGTTGATAGACTGCTAAAAATAGCAAACCGACATTTGCCAAGCTAAACCAGGTTGATGATGTTGCCTCTGCCATAAATGGATTTACTAAAAATAGCAAATGCCAAAAATAGTAAGTTAACTTCAAATCCATCAGAAAGCCAAACTGATGAGCCATACTGAACTGCAAATGATTGAGCTGTTGTTTAGAATGATACTGCTAAAAGATAGACTTACCAAAAATAGCAAACTGCTATTAATAGTAAGTTTGCAAATCTTCCTCTAAACA